>JADBBT010003577.1:0-11321 GCA_015711505.1 Sylvilagus bachmani | reverse complement strand
AGGGGAGAGGGAGTGGGAAAGGGGAGGGTTGTGGGTGGGAGGGAACTTATGGGGGGGGAAGCCATTGTAATCTATAAACTGTATTTTGGAAATTTATATTCTTTAAATAAAAGCGTTATAAAAATAAAAAAATAAATAAAAAACAAGCATTAATTTATGAAAAATAACATACAAAGATAAATATATCAAGTGCTGTGCAAGATCAATTATTGATTGGACTGTTGTTTCATAAGGACTGTAAGTTCAGGAATAAAATTTTTAAAATTGATCTTGAGAAGTCTTGAGCTGACCTTTAAAAGATATATAGTATAATATAAGAATTTTAAAATGCCATAGAAAATATTAAAATATATGAATTTCTAAAAATTACATTTACTTCTCTAGTAAAATCATCTCCAGTATTTTTTCAAAATAATTATTTTAATTGACTACAAGCTATTAAATTACATTTCTTAAAATGCTAAAAAATAGTTTTCATAGTGATATTAAATACATATTTATAAAAGATTTCATTTAACATATTAATTAACAAGGTAACCAGGAAAGTGTTACAACAAATTTGAAGGAGAATCTGAAGAGCAGATATATTTATAGGCCAATAGAAAATCTGAAATGAATTTGCTTAATAGATCAAAACTTCCCTCATCCATTGGGGAAATGAAATCAATTGAACCTCCACCAGACAGACTTGTATTTCTATGGACAATAATATTTGCATAGCTATTCATTTTCTACAAATTAATTTCTGTCTCTCTAGAGTTGCAAAATAGGCAATTCAAAGCAATTAAAGGCAAAGATAACCTATAACATTGGCTAGAAATCTTTTCTAATGTTTCCTTACATGATAATTAGAAGTTGTATTTTGAATTATAAAGCTTAGTCTAAATAATAAGTGACTTTCAGTTTATGAAGTGATGCAATTTTTTAAATTAGAGGTTGAAAATATATTTTAAAATGCAAACTTCCAGATATGCCCTGTGGGTGGCAGGACCCAACAACTCATAGACTTCTAGTCCCACACTTAATCAATATGGGATCCTGAACGTCAAGATTCAAGTATAACTGAACAACCATGAAGAACTCTCTAAAAGGTATTTACATCATTTAAGTGGTCAAGGATGCCAACAAGCTGCACTCATCCTCCTCTGACAATGTGTTTTCTTACAAGGATACTGTATAATTTTTTCTCAACAAAAGTATTTGAAAATGGCACCAAAAGCATAGGAAAAACTGCATTTGACTTTACTGAAACATAAAATGTTTTCCATTTAAAATACTCTATCAAGAGAATGAAAAAACAATATTGGCAAATCCTAAATCTGGTAGCAGATTAATACCCAAAATACAACTCAACAACAACCAATGACCAACAATAAGAATAAGATGTTAGCAATGTTTCTCCCAAGATGATATACGAACAGCCAATAGACAGATGAAAAATCTGTGATTATTAGGGGCATCAAAACGCAAACCATGGGGGCAGGCACAGTTGCTTAGTGGGTTAATCCACTGCCTGGGATGCCTGAACCACATTTTGGAGTGCTGAGTTTTAATCGTAGAAACGCTGCACTTAATAATCCCACTTTGAGCTAATGTGCCTGAAAGGTAGCATATGATGGCATAACTTTGGTTCCTGTAATCCTTGTGGGAGACCTGGATGGAATTCCTGGTTCTTGATTTTGTCCTGGCTCAGGGCTGGGTAGCAGGCATTTGGGGAATGAATCAGTGGATGGGAGATCTCTTTCTCTCTGTCTTTCCTTCTCTCTGTCAGTATACCTTTCAAATAAATAATATGTCTTTAAAAAACAGTATGATGGAATAGAATATATACATTAGAATAGCTTTTGTCAAACCAAAAGAGAAAACAATAATTTTCATGATGATGTGGATAGACAGAATGTAAAATGATAAAACCACTTTGGAAACAGAGTAACAGTATCTCAAAAATTTGAGCATAGAATTTACCTATCATAGAACAACTCTACTTCTAGCCCATACTCCAAATAACTGGACTCAGACGGTCACACAAGAATGTTCATAGCAACATTATTTGCAGTGACCAAATGGTGGATGCGATCTACATTTTTACCAGTAGATGAGGAAGTAAACAAAATATGGTACATACATAAAGTGGAATATTGTCCAGATTTACAAAAAATATGAATTTCTGATAAATGTTATGTCATCTATGAATCTTGAAAACATGCAAAAAGGAAATAAGCCAAATACGAGGGGAGAAATATTGTGAGCCCGCTTGTATGAAGTAACCAGAGTAGGAAAATGGAAGGAAAAGCTGTTACAATGACTGTTTTTAGGGCTGAAAGAAAAGGGAATAGGAAGGTCTTATTCACTGCGTTCATAGCTCTGTCTGCCATGATGAAAACATTCCAGAAATGGATAGTGTTGATGACTGAACAGCATTGTGAGTATATTTAATGCTATTGAATTGTGCATTTGAGAGATGTTAAAATGGGTGTCAGCATTGTGGTGCAGCATGTTATGTTGCAATGTCAGCATCTCATAAGAGTCCCAGTTTGGGTCCTGCTTGCTCCACTTCCAACCCAGTTCCCTACTAATTTGCTTGGGCCCCTACCAGCCATGTGGGAGATCAGAGTGGAGTTTTAGGCTCCTGGGATTTGCCAGGCCCAGTCCCTGCCATTGCATCCATTTGGGGAGTGAACTAACAGTCTCATTCTCTTCTCTCTCCCTCTCTTTCAGTAACTCTGCCTTTAAAATAAATAAAATAAACCTTGAAAAAATAGTGAAAGTGGTATAAATTCAGTTACATATATTTTTACAACAATAAAAATGAATGAGAAGAAAGCAATTTGGAGAAAACCAACAGCTTGATGAACATTCATTTCTTCGTATGTATAGAACATGCCTGATTATTGATCCATCATCAACTGGGAATTCCTCAAGAAAGGAGAAATATCTATCTATCTTTCTATCTATCTATCTATCTATCTATCTACATATATCTACATATATCTACATATCTACATATCTACATATATATCTACATATATCTACATATCTACATATATACCACTGTAAATGGAAAAAAATATTGAAAACAGAAATAAAGGGACATTTGCTCTTCTGCCAGATCTGAATGTCTAAAGGGCTGATTCTGAGGCCAGAGTGTTGTATAGGACATCTGCCATTCTATGAGTCTGCTGTGTATCATGCTTCCCACGTTGGATTGTTCTCTCCCTTTTTTTTTTTTTTTTTTTGACAGGCAGAGTGGACAGTGAGAGAGAGATAGAGAGAAAGGTCTTCCTTTGCCGTTGGTTCACCCTCCAATGGCTGCCGCGGCGGCGCATCACGCTGATCTGATGACAGGAGCCAGGTGCTTCTCCTGGCTCCTCCTCTCCATTTTTTTTTTAATATTTTTATTTAATTATTTAAAAGTCAGAGATACACAGAGAGAGAAGGAGAGGTAGAGGCAGAGAGAGAGGGGTCTTCCATCTGCTGGTTCACTCCCCAGTTGCCTACAACAGTTGTAGCTCTGCTGATCTGAAGCCAGGAGCCAGAAGCTTCCTCCGAGTCTCCCATGTAGGTGCAGGGGCCCAAAGATTTGAGCTATCCTCTACTGCTTTCCCATACCATAGCAGAGAGCTGGATTGGAAGTGGAGCAGCCAGGACTTGAACTGGCACCCATATGGGATGCTGGCATAGACATTCATTTTTAATGAGAAATTCCTCCTCTAAAATTAACTCAATGGTTTTAAATTTATAGGAATCTTCTTTTTTTTTTTACTTTTCATCTTAGAACAGTTTTAAATTTACAAAACAAAAGTTGTAGAGTTGTACAAAGAATTCTCATTTCCTCCACACCAAGATTTTCCTATCAGTAACATCTTACATTAGTAATGTCAAAATTTCAAAGTCCTTATATTCTTTCACTATTATCTTTGAGCATTAATCAAAGATTATTGCAATACTAGTCTAAAAACAAACAGGGAACAGGCAGAAATAATATATGTTCTTTTCTTATTTTTTGTAAATGAGTGCTTTAAACCTTTTGAAATTACAGAATTGCCACTTTTTCTTGCATTTCTTTTTTTTTAATTTGAGAAGGAGAGAGAGCGAGAGAGCAAGAGTGCTGATGCTTCCATCCACGGTTTCATTTCTCAGGTGTTTGAAATAGCCCAGAGAATGAGAACTGAATCCATGTCTGATTTCAGGCTGAGGTAGAGAACTGGAACTCAATTCCTGCATGGTGGAAATTCAGTTATTGAGCCATCATTGCTGTCTCCTGGAAACTGCATTAGCAGGGGGCTAGTCAGGAGCCAGAGCCAGGGATTGAAACCTGGAACTCCAATATTTGACATGGGTTTTCAAACATCAGGTCAAACACACACCCCAGGATAGTCATTTTGAACGGAATAATTGGAAAAATAGAGGAATTTTTAATTAATCACACTTTTCAAGACCTTAATGATTACAGCTATCAGATTACAATCAACATCACAGTGTGCAGAACAAAGCTTGTAAAACCAATATAATCTTATCTTACAAAACTATTAAAGCAGGGGAAAATAAATCTTGATTTAGCAGGTATTTTTGTTTGTTCCCAATGACAAAGTTGTCATAAAAAAAGTTACCCAAAGCTAAGCATACTTTAAAAAATGAATTCCATCTATTAACTATAGAATTTGCCTTTTACTTACCCATTATTATCCATTCAACGTTTGAATCCTTCTACAACCAATGGTAGCCTCTTCCTAGATTCGTGGAAAGAAACTCAGAACTTGATATTATGGAGATCCTGAAAGAAAATAAAATGTATTGAAGTTTGCTGTAGCTCATGTAGCTTGCCATAAGAATACCATGAAAATTCATCAATTTGTAATGGTTCATAGAGCTTAATGTCCAGTACTTTAGTATTTAGTCAAACATGACAGAAATGTGACTGGTAAATTTTTAGGCTAATGAGGCTATGCAATGGGTCCTTTCTCTAATTAACTCTAATCTTTTGCAAATACAGGAATTTAAGTTCAGCAAAGAGATTATCATTTATATAATCCTGACTGAGCATTTAATAGGAATGTGAAGAACCTTCCAAAATGCAAATCTGATCCTTTGGAAAATCCTTTAGTGGCTCCCCATTGACATGATGATGAAAAATACAAATCCCTTAGATGGCACACAAAGGTGTTAGCATTTGGACCCAGCCCTCTCTAGCATCAGCTTCTAATTGTTAGGTGAAAATAATCCTGTTATATTGATATACTTGTAACTCTTCAAAAACGCCACGTGCTCTTGTGTAACAGGCTTTAAACACAGACAGCTTTCTACCTTCAGTTTCTTTTCCCAACTTTATCTTTGGTTTCAGTCTCCATTTACTTCTGTTCTCTCCCCTTCAGGCTGTTTTAGGCAGCTCTTTTCTAGATTTCTATTATATCTGAGGCTTGTTTCTGGCATGACATATATCATACAGGACAGCAATCGTGTGTCTGTATCTCTATTTTCCCCACTAGACATTGGACACTTTCCAAACTTGGAAGTGTATCTTTTACATCTTTTTCCACAACATTCAACATAATACTCAAAGTAGATACCAAATTAGACAGGAATGATTGAATGATTTTGTATTTACACTCAAGAGCAACCATTTAGAGTAGGAGATGGTAGTTTTAATCCCTATGGAAAAATTTGAGAAAAAACGGTTAAAAAATAACTATTCTCTTTTTCTTGCCTAAGATGACAAAGCCAATGAGTGACAGAATCAAAGCACAATACAAGCTCTATTACTTAAAATAATGCCACTGAAATAATCACTTCCAGTATGTATTCCCCTCAAAAATGGATCTGGAAGTATCTCATTACTCAGTTTTTGCCATTCAAAGATTTCAATGACTATTGAAAACATATTTTGTTTATATTTGATGGGGAACAACTCTTATTAGAAAATACTTGGGCCAGCACCGCGGCTCACTAGGCTAATCCTCCACCTTTCAGCACCGGCACACTGGGTTCTAGTCCCGGTCGGGGCGCCGGATTCTGTCCTGGTTGTCCCTCTTCCAGGCCAGCTCTCTGCTGTGGCCCCGAGTGCAGTGGAGGATGGCCCAAGTGCTTGGGCCCTGCACCCCATGGGAGACCAGGAGAAGCACCTGGCTCCTGCCATTGGATCAGCATGGTGTGCTGGTGGCAGTGCCCCAGCCGCGGCGGCCATTGGAGGGTGAACCAATGGCAAAGGAAGACTTTTCTCTCTGTCTCTCTCTCTCACTGTCCACCACTCTGCCTGTAAAAAAAAAAAAAAATTACAGTTTATTTCTTAAAATGTCATCAATATCAATCATACCTCAGGTTGAGTCTTCATGATTATTTATTAATCATTTTTTCTTTTTTAAAAGATTTTATTTATTAATTTTTGAGAAGCAGAGTTACAGACAGTGAGAGGGAGAGACAGAAAGGTATTCCATCTGCTGGTTCACTCTCCAAATGGCTGCAACAGTCAGAGCTGTGCTGATTTGAAGCCAGGAGCCAGGAGCTTCCTCCGAGTCTCCCACATGGATGCTGGGGCCCAAGGAGTTGGGCCATCTTCTACTGCTTTCCCAGGCCATCGCGGAGAGCTGGATGGGAAGAGAAGCAGCTGGGACTAGAACTGGCACCCATATGGGATGTCGGCGCTGCAGGCGGAGGATTAACCTACTGTGCCTTAGTCTGGCCCTTAATCAATTTTCTCTGCAATTATATTCAGATGTTTTAAAACATGCTATTTTAATTATTGGGCACCACTGGACAATCATTTAAGGAAAACATGAGAAGAACAAATTGTTCTTTTCTTTGAGATGTTATTGGACTTTTTATTTAAGAACATTAGGGTCTAGGTTAGATTGTGATAGGAAAGGTTGAGAGATGTATGATTCCACATAAAATAGTTGGACTGGAATTTTTAGTTGTTCTATTAACTCAAAAAGAACATCCCAATAAAAGATAGGGTGCAACAGAAACAAATTTAACCATGAGATAAGACAGAAAACATAATTTTCTTCAGAAAAGCAAAGAGGATTCCAGCAATATGATTTAAAGTCAAAGCTTAGAGAAGAGCTTTGTAAGGTAAGATTAGACACAATATTAGAGGATATGTACCTGGAATTTTAAAAAATAGATTTGTAAGTATTAACGAAGATATTAATTTTAAATAAATTTACATTTACATATATATTCATGAATAAGTTACATGTTATAATTTCACCCTCTTCTATCTGAAATTTCATTAAAGTGTGTGTTATACTCCACAACATTTTGTTAATGAGACATTAGAAGTGAAAAATTGGCTTTTGTATATTGAATATACATGTATATTGAATATAAATGTATGTATGTACAATAAAACATTTGTGTGTGTATATATATATATATTTTTTTTTCTGATGTTTTTGAGCAACAGTTGGCCGGAGTGAAACAACAGGTATGGACTTGGCCAGTTAACAGTAGAAGAAAGAAATTGAGAAAAATCACAAGGATTTAAGGAGATCACAGTAGATACAAGGAAAACCAAACAACACCTTTCAATTTCATCTCACCTTAAATCTCACACCTAGAAATTTATAGACATATCAGGAAGATAATTATGGATATTTTGTTTAGCTGGAGAGGACTTTGAGCAGTTGTTTTTTAAAACAATTTATCATAGCTATGATAAAACAAACTCATCAATTTATTGGCAGAAGAAAGGGCAAACCCACTCTGATAAAAAATACTATCACGTGGAACTGATAGAATTTAAATACATTATGTTTAATATTCAATAAAATTATTAGACCTGCCCCTCAAGTAGAAAATAGATTCAAATGTACATGATAAAGAAAGAGTAGATAAAGATTTTAAGTAACTTACAGAAATCTAACAACAACAGATGCTGGCGAGGATATGGGGGAAAAGGGACACTAACCCACTGTTGGTGGGAATGCAAACTGGTTAAGCCACTATGGAAATCAGTCTGGAGATTCCTCAGAAACCTGAATATAACCCTACCATACAACCCAGCCATCCCACTCATTGGAATTTACCCAAAGGAAATTAAATTGGCAAGCAAAAAGGCTGTCTGCACCTTAATGTTTATTGCAGCTCAATTCACAATAGCTAAGACCTGGAATCAACCCAAATACCCATCAACAATAGGCTGGATAAAGAAATTCTGGGACATGTACACTATAGAATACTACACAGCAATAAAAAAAAATGAAATCTGGTCATTTGCAACAAAATGGAGGAATCTGGAAAACATCATGCTGAGTGAAATAAGCCAGTCCCAAAGGGACAAATATCATATGTTCTCCCTGATCAGTGACAACTAGCCAAACACCAAAAAGGAAACCTGTTGAAGTGAAATGGACACTATGAGAAACAGTGACTTGATCAGCCCTTGCCCTGACTGTCGAGGAGCAACTTATTACTTTATCTTTTTAGTATTTTTTGTTCTACTTAATACTATTGGTTGAACTCTTTAATTAACACACAATTATTCTTAAGTGTTTAAATTTAACTGAAAAGTGATCCCTGTTAAATATAAGAGTGAGAATAAATGAGAGAGGAAATGTACATTTTGGGACATGCTCAATCGGACTTACCCCAAATGGTAGAGTTAGAAATGTGGATTCTAGTTCAATCCCATCAATGTGGTATGTACCAATGCCATCTCACTAGTCAAAGTGATCAGTTTCAGTTCATATTTATCATAATGATAGGATTAAGTGTCAAAGGGTTCACATAAACAAGACTAGTGTCTGCTAATACTAACTGGTAGAATAAAAAAGGGAGAGAAGGATCCAATATGGGAAGCAGGATACACAGCAGACTCATAGAATGGTAGATGTCCTAAACAGCACTCTGGCCTCAGAATCAGCCCTTAAGGCCTTTGGATCTGGCTAAAAAGCCCATGAGAGTTTCTTAGACATGGAAAGCTTAGACACTATGAAAAAAAAATGACCTAAATGAAAGATCTCTGTGAGTGAGATCCCAGTAGAAAGAATGGGCCATCAAAGAAGCAAGTACCTTTCTCTGAAGGGAGGAGAGAACCTCCACTCTGACTATGACCTTGTTTAAATAAGATCAGAGTCAGAAAACTCAAAAGGATTCCACAACCTTGGCAACTCATGACAAGAGCCTCTGGTGATTACCGACGCCATAAACAAGAGAGTCAATTTGTTAAGTCAACAACAGGAGTCCCTGTGCACTTACTTCCCATGTAGGATCTCTGTCCTTAATGTGTTGTACTATGTGTATTAATGGTATAACTAGTACTCAAACAGTACTTTACACTTTGTGTTTCTGTGTGGGTGCAAACTGTTGAAAATATTAGAAACAAAAAGATACCAATACACTATCAATAATTATTAAAAATGCTTTTGGCAGATAATATAAATAATTTATAGCTTTAAATTTTACAGTTTAGATGAAATGAATCACTGTTTCCAAAACAAAGATTTCCAAAACTGATACAGGAAACATATATGTGATTAGCTTTCTATCTACTAAAGAAATAGAAAGTTGTATTAAAAATATTCACATGAATGAATGTGACAGTGATTTTTATGTATATAATGAGTCTAATGTAATTTTAATCAACTTAGTAATAATGTTATTAAATGTCAAACAAATTCAAGTGTATTAAAGCTAAACATTACACTGATGCTAAACAAAATCCTGAGAAAATAATGGGGCTCTTGATTTAGATCATGTGGAAGCTAAGAAATAAATGTATATAAAGATGTAGCTGAGGATATTACTTCCAGTGTTTAACCTCTGGTTCTGTGATGTGTAATAAAACCAAGCTGTACAATTTAGTTGATGATGGCAGCATCTGAGCTCTCCAAAAATATATATATCAACAGTGGTAAATAATGTAGATTTTTATACATATATATATATGCCAAATATATATATATACACACACACGCACTATTTTCCTATGTTATCTATGACATTTTTTATCTGTATACTTTTTGGATGTGATTGTTTTTAACATGCTAAAAGTAATAAGTGCATTTTGTTTTGTGTCTTTCTGTGCATTTTTTTAAATTATAGCAGAAGTGTAGAGTCCCTGATGCTTCTGAGGCTAATTCTCTTATAATTTAGTAGATGTTGCTTGGTGTTGACCTGCGTTACTTTACCTATTACGTGTTTATTAATTATCTATGTTACATGTTTATTAATTATCACTAAGATTGTAATTAGAACTACATACCTTTGTTTTATTTAATATATTATTGTTAGCACTAAGATATTATTTCCAGTCCTTCCCATTATAAAATGTAGCCCTCACTTTTTAAGTAAGAAACTTTAATTTGAAAAAAAAATATTCACATGAAGAAAATTTCATTTCAATAGTCTTCTCCAGTTAATTCTTAAAATAATTAATGAAAAATGGCACCAATTAACAAAATCGTCCTTATATTACAAAATATAGAAGAAAATTCCCGATTCAATGTGAAACATAATAATTTATAGATTATATAATGCATCATGAACAGAATGTCTGTCTTTTAGTAATGTCAAGATGACATTCCATTAAAAAAGTTTGTAATTCAGAACAATATTGTAAAAAGGTGACTTCAGATTTGTTCATTATAAAACACTCAGAATATTCATAGAAACTGTATGTGTATTCTCAAGTCACACACTTATTTATTTATTAAATAGTTATTTATCAATATGAAGATAAGCGTAATAAGGAAGTGACTTGAAGGAAAAGCTGTGGAAACCATGGAAGACCTTATCATTAGCCAACATTGATTCCATGATTCCATCTATCTGCAGCCAATAGGTATCCACTGAGCACATTCTATGACTGAACCATTGACAGATGACAAACAAGTTTTATGATAATTCTCTAGAGCTGTGATTATCACATATTTGCAATCTGACTTTATCCATAGAATAGAAACTTTGTGAGAACAGAAATTCCTTGTAATTTGTTCACTTAAAATCAATACTACATTAATGTCTTGTTAGAATCTGTTTCTCATAGTGTCCATTTCACTTCAACAGGTTTCCCCTTTGGTGCTCAGTTAGTCGTCACCAGTCAAGGGAAACAAATGATATTTGTCTCTTTGGGACTGGCTTAATTCACTCAGCATGATGTTTTCCAGATTCCTCCAATGTAATACTTTATCCATTGTAGTATTTTTTTTTATCCTAGTACTAGTGGTTGAACTCTGTAATTAACACACAATTATTCTTAGGTGTTTAAATTTTAACTGAAAAGTGATCCCTGTGAAATATAAAAGTGGGAATAAGAGAGGGAGAAGATGTACAATTTGGGACATGCTCAATCGGAACTGCCCCAAATGATGGAGTTAGAATTG
>JADBBT010003576.1:0-11324 GCA_015711505.1 Sylvilagus bachmani | reverse complement strand
AACACATGCTAAACTGAGCTCCTGTATACAAAGAGAATTGAAAATGAATCTGGATGTGAACGAGAGGGGAGGGGGAGGGGGTAAGGGGGAAGGGTAGCGGGGGGAGGGGAGGTATGGGTGGGGAAGCCATTGCAATCCACAAGTTGTACCTTGGAAATTTATATTCTAAATAAAAAAAAAAAAAAAAAAAAAAAAAGAAAGGTCTTCCTTTTGCCATTGGTTCACCCTCCAATGGCCGGCGCATCGCGCTGATCTGAAGCCGGGAGCCAGGTGCTTCTCCTGGTCTCCCATGGGGTGCAGGGCCCAAGCACCTGGGCCATCCTCCACTGCACTCCCGGGCCACAGCAGAGAGCTGGCCTGGAAGAGGGGCAACTGGGACATAATCCGGAGCCCCGACTGGGACTAGAACCCGGGGTGCCGGTGCCGTAGGCGGAGGATTAGCCTATTGAGCTGCGGCACCGGTCTCAATTAACTTCAATCCATCAAATGCAAATCTATCAAATGCAAAGTGAGAATTTTCCCTTCTAATCATTACAAGTGGGAACCAGAACTAAGAGTCATGGTATTTTTTCTAATTAATCAACTGTAAAGATTATTTAAATAAAACTACATAAATTATTTAATTCCTTTTTCATGGCCTTTTCAAAACTTTAAGTATGCCAACAACTCTCAGAGTAGACTTGTTTTCATATATTGATTTGCAAAATTCAAGAAAATATATTCCTACATTGGATATATTTTTAAGAAATATTTTTCAGGGGCCAGTGCTGTGGCACAGCAGGTTAAAGCACCAGCCTACATCACCAGCATCCCATATGGGTGCCAGTTCCAGTCCTGGCTGCTCCACTCCCAATCCAGCTCCCTGCTAATGTGCCTAAGAAAACAGTGGAGGATAGCCCAAGGTCTTGGGCCCCTGCACCCACATGGGAGACCCAGAAGAAGCTCCTGGCTCCGGATGGGCTCAGCTCTGGCCTTTGTAGCCATTTGGGGAGTGAACCAGCAGATGGAAGACCCCTCTCTCTGTCTCTCCCTCTCTCTGTAACTCTTTCAAAATAAATAAATCTTCAAATAAGAAATTTTTTTCAGGGCCAGCAGTGACGTAGCAGGTGTATGGGTGCCGGTTTGAGTCTTGGCTGCTCCACTTCTGATCCAGCTCCCTGCTAACACCCCTGGGAAAGCAGAAGATGGCCCAAGTGCTTGGGCCCCTCTATCCACATGGGAGACCAGGAAGAAACTCTTGGCTTCGGATGGGGCCAGCCCTGGGTATAGCACCATTTGGGGAATGAACCAGCAGATAGAAGATACTGCTCCCTCTCTAACTCTACCTTTCAAATAAAATAAATCTTTAAAAAATATTTTCCACACTAATTTGTTGGAGGACTTAAAACATGTCTACACAAAAACTGTACATAAATGCTCATAGCACTATTATTTACAATAGCAAAAAAATATAAACAACCCAAGCTGATAAATGGCTAAACCAGAAGTGGTCGTCCACCAGGGAACACTACTGGGCCCCAAAAAGGGACAAGGTCAACTCTGCAACATGGCTGAGCCTCGGGACCATTGAGCCAAATGAGAAAAGATGAATGCTGGGGGTCCAAGTCGTATGATCACTTCCATGACACCTCCAGAGTGGGCAAACCCGGGAGACACCAAGCAAGCCAGGGGCTGCCAGGGCTGGAGAACGGGGATGGGTGCAGGGTGCAGGGTGTAGGTGGGATGCTCAAACCACTGCAAATCTAACACTGCACTAAGAAACGTCACATGGACAACCCCTACTTTCTCACGTCTTCAAATACAAAAAATTTAGTACTATTCCTTTTGCCAGCAGGAAATGAGGCATAAAATATAATTCGTAAAACGGTGTCCCTGAAGAACACCTTTATGTGATCACATGCATAGACATTCAACAGTAACTACCCATCTCCTGTAAGTACGACTGACAGAGGAAAAGCAAACCCAACAGTATCCTCTTTAAACAATGCCTCTGTTCATCTTCTTGACCAGATCTGGGCCAGCTCTTGAAAACCAGGATGCTATTTTGATTTTGTTTATGAGAACAGAACTCTGAGGTTCTATTCTCAAAATGTTCCTCATCTGTAGAAATGCAGGCAAAAGTGTGGGAAAGAAACGGTCCCAGTCCCTGGAGATTATCTATGCCATTTACAAAGAGAAAATACTTACCTAGATGTCCTCAGGCCTGTGGCATCTAAATCCAGGCACTAATGACAGGAACCCTGATAAGACTCCCAGTGAGACAAGACAGACCGCTGTGGCTGCAGCAGAGGATATGGTGGATAAAGTTTCACCTAATTAGGTGAGTCCAGGAAGAAAAAGCTCAGTGTTAGCACTGCTGGGTAACTCCTGTAACACCATCAGAAGGAAGGGGGTTGAGCCACGGCTTGTGAACGCGACACCCCGCGTCTGAGCGCCGGCTAAAGTCTGGCTCCTCAGCTTCCAATTCAGCTCCCTGTTAATGCACCTGTGAACGGAGCAGAGGCTGGTCCAAGTAGCTGGACCCCCACCGCCCACATGGGAGACCCAGATAGAGTTCCAGGCTCCTGGCTTCAGCCTGGCCCAGTTCCTGCTGATGTGGCAGCAGATGTAAGATTTTTTTTTTTTTAAATAGGCAGAGTTAGAGAGAGAGAGAGAGATACAGAGAGAGACAGAGAGAGAGAAAGGTCTTCCTTTCTCGTTGGTTCACCCCCAAGTGGCTGCTATGGCTGATGCATTGTGGCCGGCATGCTGCGCCAATCCAAAGCCAGGAGCCAGGTGCTTCTTCCCGGTCTCCCATGCGGGTGCAGGGCCCAAGGACCTGGGCCATTCCCCACTGCCCTCCCGGGCCACAGCAGAGAGCTGGCCTGAAAGAGGAGCAACCGGGACAGAATCCGGTGCCCCAACCGGGACTAGAACCTGGGGTGCCAGCACCACAGGCGGAGCATTAGCCAAGTGAGCCGTGGTGCCGGCCTGCTCATCTATTCTTAAAAAGTGAAACCTGAAAGTTTAAAAATGTTGTGGGCCAGCGCCGTGGCTCAATAGGCTAATCCTCCACCTTGCGGCGCCAGCACATCAGGTTCTAGTCCCGGTCGGGGCACTGGATTCTGTCCCGGTTGCCCCTCTTCCAGGCCAGCTCTCTGCTGTGGCCCAGGAGTGCAGTGGAGGATGGCCCAGGTCCTTGGGCCCTGCACCCCATGGGAGACCAGGAGAAGCACCTGGCTCCTGCCTTCGGATCAATTCGGTGCGCTGGCCGCAGCACGCCGGCCGCGGCAGCCATTGGAGGGTGAACCAATGGCAAAAGGAAGACCTTCCTCTCTGTCTCTCTCTCTCGCTGTCCACCCTGCCTGTCCAAAAAAAAAAAAAAAATGTTGCAATATAAAGGTCTTGCACATATTTTATGCTCAGGAGCATCATTTCGAGTACAAGGCCCCAGCTCCCAATTCCCCTTATTCTCAAATGCTGCCATCAGTGATGCGATTCAGGTGTTTAAAATCAGAATGAAACTTATAACAACATCCTGAGAACCAAAAGCTCATACAGCTTAGTCTTCATAAAACAGCATTACCAAAGGCTCCAGATTAAGAGACTTTCAGGAACAATTAGTCGTCACATTAAAAAAAAAAAAAAGCTGGCAAAACACAGACATTCATTTCTTCATTCAATTTAGTCCCGGGACTTGGCTGTTTTTTTTACCACAACAGCATGGGCAGGGGCCCCGGCTGGCTCGCAGACATCCCGTTTTCCCTTCCTGGTGCTGCACAGAGCCTCGCTGCCTGAGCTGGAAACCCACCAGAAGCCAGCGAGACCACAGGCCCTCCCTCCTTGCTCAACTACAAATCACCAGCGCAGCGGCTGAACTGGGCTCCTGGGTGGGTTTCCTAGTTGTCCTGCAGCAGGCCAGCCCCGGAGTGTGAAGCAAGCCGCTGCCGTGCAGCTGGCGTGAACAGGCACACTCACACCTTCACTCCTGCCCTCACCCAGCACCTCAGAGCCCAGCCTGGCCCTGGACCAGGCTCTGGGCCCACTGTCCACCCTCGCTGGCCCTGCAGCACAGACAGAAGAGACAAGGGAAAACCACAGCGCAGACCTGCAAAGTGTCCCACAGAAGGGCCAGGGCCAGACAGACTCCTCACAGCGAGCACTGCGGCAGCTGCAGAGGGAAGCGGGCAGAGCAGACTGGGCAGCAGAGCTGGCTGCCCCTCCACAGCACAGGCCGACAGCCCTGCCCCTCCACGTGACCCTACGCAACCGCGATTTGGCCGCTTCACTCCACGAGATGATGAGCTACCAGGTACTAAATGGTAAAAATTGTTTAAAAGATTTATTTATTTTTTTATTTGAGAGGCAGAGTTACAGGGAGAAGGAGACACAGAAAGAGAGGTCTTCCAGCCGCAGATTCACTCCCTAAATGGCCACAACAGCACAGCTGGGCCAATCTGGAGCCAGGAGCTTCTTCCGAGTCTCCCACAAGGGTGCAGGGGCCCAAGCCCCTAGGCCGTCCTTCACCGCCTCCCCAGGCCACAGCAGGGAGCTGGACTGGAAGTGGAGCAGCCGGGACTCGAAACCGACCCATGGGATGCCACTGCCGCAGGCTTAACCTACTATACCACAACGCCAGCCCAATCTAAATAGTAATTTTTTAACATTTCGATCTTATTTTTTTTCTACTGTATTTACAAAGACCAGAAGATGAAACTCTCAAAACAATCCAGTGTGCAAGAATGCACCGAGTGCAAGAACAGAACAAGTGTCCCTGCAGGCAGGACGACGGTGCCCTCAGAGCCCGTGACAGCAGTGCTGCGGCCGTGCGTCCACCAGCACGGTACACTGCTACAGTCAGGGGAAGACCCAACCGTTCCAGCACACAGAACCTCAGTCACCAAGCGAGACCGATGCTTCTCCTCCACCTGCGAAGACACTTCTTGAAACTCGGGCCAGCGCTCTGGTGTGGCGAGCTAAGACGCTGTCTGCAGAGCCAGCATCCCACGTGGGTGCCGGTTCAAGTCCCAGCTGCTCCACTTCTGATCCAGCTCCCTGCTAATCCGCCTGGGAGGGTAGTGGAAGACGGCCCAAGTGCTTGGGCCTCTGCACCTATGTGGCTCCTGGCTTCGGCCTGGCCCAGCCATGGGCTGTGGCTGCCATTTGAGGAGTGAACTAGTGGATGGAAGATCTCTGTCCTTTCTCTCTGTGTAACTCTGACTTCCAAATAAATCAATCAATCTTAAAAAAAAAAATAAAAAAGGAAAGAAAGAAACTAAGCAGCCTCTGAGGCCGGCCGGTGGGGCTGGGGTCTTGGGCCCCTCAGACAGAGGCAGAATGTCCTGCACAAGCAGGCTGCGGCTGGAAAGCTGTCTCCAGACCGACCGGCGTCTCCCCCACTAACAGCTCCTCGTGCTGGTGTGTGACCTTGTGGCTTTGAATCCCAGCACCCAGGGTGGGTGCAGTCTTCCACCCAGAACCCCTGGGGAGAGACGGACTGGCTCCAAAAGACTGGCTATCCTGTGTGACCTTGAAGTTTTAAATCATGCCTTTGGGGCCGGTGCTGTGGTGCAGCAAGTTTAGGCCCTGGCCCGCAGTGCCAGCATCCCATATGGGTGCCGGTTCGAGTCCTGGCTGCTCTACTTCTTCTTCTTTTTTTTTTTTTTTTTTTTTTGACAAGCAGGGTAGACAGTGAGAGAGAGAGAGACAGAGAGAAAGGTCTTCCTTTGCCGTTGGTTCACCCTCCAATGGCCGCCGCGGCCGGCGCACCGCACTGATCCGATGGCAGGAGTCAGGTGCCAGGTGCTTCTCCTGGTCTCCCATGGGGTGCAGGGCCCAAGCACTTGGCCCATCCTCCATTGCACTCCCGGGCCACAGCAGAGAGCTGGCCTGGAAGAGGGGCAACCGGGACAGAATCCAGCGCCCAGACCGGGACTAGAATCTGGTGTGCCGGCGCCGCAAGGCAGAGGATTAGCCACTCCTTTTCTGATCCAGCTCTCTGCTATGGGCTCGGAAATCAGTAGAAGATGGCCCAAGTCCTTGGGCCCCTGCACCCGCATGGGAGACCTGAAGGAAGCTCCTGGCTCCTGACATCAGATCAGCTCAGCTCTGGCCACTGTGGTCATTTGGGGAGTGAACCAGTGGATAGAAGACCTCTCTAATTCTTTCAAATAAATACAATAAATCTTTAAAAAATAAACAAATCACGCCTTCAAGTTAATTGCAATCTTCAACCCAGAGCTAGCAGAGGAGGGGGCTGAGCCCCTAAGGAGACAGTCTCCAGGAGACCCCCCCCCCACTATCCAGGGTCTCCAGGAGACCCCCCTCACTATCTCCTTGAGCCCCAAGCCAATCAACATATGTATGTGGAAATCCCTGTCCAATGGGCACAGCCAATAGGATAACCCAATGAACAGTAATGCCTTATTAACCTTTGGAAGTGGATCAAAGGCTGGAACATGGACAGCCTGGCCCTTTTTGGCTCTTTTTCCCTTTCGCCCTGGACCTGCAAGCTGCCCCTGCACCTTCAGGGCACATGACCTTCGGGCCACCCACTCCATGCTTTCTGGCCTACAGGTTCCTCCACGTGGCTGGCTTCCACTGCTCGGTATGAATCCAGATTTCTCTCTCTCTCTCTCTCTCTCTCTCTCTCTCTTAGATAGGGCTCTCACTCGCCTATGCATTTCTCTCACTAAATAAAAAGCTTAAAAATTAAAAAAAAAATAGAAATGCTTTAAAAACAAGGACACTTCTTCAAAGCCACCGTCCCACTCGGGTACTCCACACTTTTTTTTTTTTTAATGATGTATTTATTTATTTGAAAGTCAGAGTTACACAGAGAGAGGAGAGGCAGAGAGAGAGAGGTCTTCCATCTGCTGGTTCACTCCCCAACTGGCCGCAACAGCTGGAACTGCGCTGATCCAAAGCCAGGAGCCAGGAGCCTCCAGGCCTCCCATGCAGGTGCCCAAGGACTTGGACCATCTTCTACTGCTTTCTCAGGCCATAGCAGAGAGCTGGATCAGAAAAGGTGTGGCCAGGTCTCAAACCGCTGCCCATATGGGATGCCAGCACTTCAAGCCAGGGCTTTAACCCGCTGCACCACGGTGCCGCCCCCGACGCTTTCTCTGCCACTTGCCAATCAAATAGTTTCTCTTCTGTCTGATACGTTTCTGCCTCTTTGTAAACTGTTTCCCGGCTTTTTATTGCTATACTAGCTGAGGAAAAGAACCCACGAGACTCGCCCCAGCACCACCCTCCCCTCCACGGCCAGTAACAGTCTCCAGAGCAGGAACACCTCAGAACACCGTGAATCAAAATCACTTCCACTCGAGAGCCGGCAGCCGCGCGGGAAAGGAGGGCACCTTCCACAGGCTCACTGCTCACACGCGGCCCTCGAGGGACTGCCAAGACCTCCGTCTCACAGATGGAGACAGAAAAATCACGCCGCTCACCCGTGACAACACACTAGGTAACCCAGAGGCCTGCTCCCCAACTGTGCTCTCAGCACTGCACGACCCCGCCTCCCAGGAACTTCTCAAACAGGACAGCAGATAGCAGTACCCGAAAACCCCAGCCAACCAAAGAGTTAACTCTTCAGAAGAATAGCATTCTCTGAATGGATGAGATTTAACCCCTTATGAGAGCCAAAATCCACAACTGGCAGCCCGGTCTGTGTGATGACCACTATGCCGTGAGGCTACCGAGAACCTGAGACGTGGTTAAGTCGAGCTGGTCCGTAGGAGGGCAGGTGCTCGGCCTAGCTATGGATGTCCTCCACAATCCCAGCTTCCTGCAGACACAGAGGTGATGGCTCAAGTGCTCAGATCCGGGGCCGGCGCTGTGGCATGGCAGGTAAAGCCACCACCTGCATTGCCGGCATCCCATGAGCACTGGTTCTAGTACCGGCTGCTCCACTTCTGATCCAGCTCTCTGCTATGGCCTAGAAAAGCAGTGGAAGATGGTCCAAGTCCTTGGGCCCCTGCACCTACGTGGGAAGACTTGGAGGAAGCTCCCGGCTCCTGACTTCAGATTGGCACAGCTCTGACCATTGCAGCCAATTGGGGAGTGAACCAGCAGATGGAAGACCCCTCCCCCCTACCTTCCACCCTCACTTCTCTCTCTGTGTAACTCTGACTCTCAAGTAAATAAATAAATCTTTAAAAAATAAAAATAAAATCTTTAAAAAAAAAAAAAAAAAGCGCTCAGATCCCTGTCTCCCTCACAGGAGGCCTGAATTAATTTCCTGGCTCCTGGCGTTGGCCCAGCCCAACACTCCCTATTGGGAGCACTGAGGGAGTGAACCAGCGGGTAGGAGATTTCTCTTGTTTATAAAGCTCATGGGAGGGGCTGGCATTGTGGCACTGCAGGTGAAGCTGCTGCCAGCAAGGCCAGCATCCCCTATGGGCTCCGGTTCGAGTTCCAATCCAGCTCCTTGCTGACAGCCTGGGAAAAAACACAGAGGCTGGCTGAAGAGTCCGGGAACCTATCACCCATGTGAGAGACCTGGAAGAAGCTCCTGGCTCCTAGCTTCAACCTGGCTCAGCCCTGGCCACTGTGGTCTTATGGGGAATGAACCTGCTGATGGAAGACCTCTCTCTCTTTCCTCCCACTCTCTTTCAAATAAACAAATCTGTAAAATAAAGTAAAATTAAAGCTCATGGCAAATACATATTATGAAAATACTATGCAGAGATTTCAAAGTTTTTTGGACCAAAATAAGCTTATCTTTTATCTCCTTTTTCCAAAAACTTGTTTAAGTCCCCTGGTATGTATAAAATATTTCTGGAATTTGAGAGACTTAATGCAAAAAAAAAAAAAAAAAAACAAAGAAAAAGAATCCAGAGGGCCCACACTGTGGCGCTGTGGGTGAAGCCACCGTGTGCAGCACCAGCCTCCCATATGGGGCCTGGAAAGCAGCAAATGGCCCAAGTGCTCAGGCCCCTGCACGCACACAGGGGCCGTGATGAAGCTCCTGGCTTCGGTCTGGCTCGCCCACAGCCACTGCTGCCACTGCGGGAGTGACCTAGCAGATGGAAGCTCTCCCTGCCTCCACCTCTCCCTCTCTGGAACTCTGCCTTTCAAAAAACAGAAAAAGTAAGACATTTCATTAATAACGTTTTAGTATTATTACATACTGAAATACTTCGGAGGGAACGGGATAAGCACATTATTAAAATCACCGTCACCTGCGTCTGCACACTCCCATGTGGCTCCTGGGAAAGTTCAAACTGCACGTGTGGCTCCAGCAGGGCTGCCACTGCACAGCTCACCTGAGACACAGCAGCTGTTCCGTCACCGCTGTTATTTACTCTTTCCTGATGACTCAGTCACCGTGAGGGCCTTAACTACCACCCTGCCCGCATCTGCAATCTGCAACTGTGCTATCTGGGGTGCTGACGGCGGTCAGGCTGTCCACCCGCAGACCTCAGCCCTGACCACAACCTCAACTCTTTGTGCGATTCCCAGTCTGAGACCCCTCTTGATAGCCAGTCTGACGCCCCACAGCCACATCAGGTACAGCCTGTAATGATCTAGAATCCAGGGAAATTCGAACTGTGTGACATGTAGGAATAAAGATTGTGTGAGGGCTTAAAGAGGCTCCCGCATGAGTTCAGCGCCAGTGCACGGGTTCTTGACAACTATTTTGAGTGCTCAGAGACTCTTTCCTGCCTCAACTCTCTGACTCGGATACGTAATTCCAGCTTTAACTTGCTTTATGGCTCAGGTTAAAAATCAGCCGGCATTGTGGTGCAGCAGGTTAGGCCACCTCATGCAACACTGGCATCCTACATGGGCACTGGTTCAAGTCCCAGCCACCCCGCTTCCAATCCAGCTCCCTGCTATGGCCTGGGAAAGCAGCAGAGGACGGCCAGCCCGGGCCTGCACCACGAGGGAGACCGGAGGAGTTCTGCGCTCTCTCGGCTCCGGCCTGACCCAGCCCCAGCAGTTGTGGAAGATCTAACTGTGCCTTTCAAATAAGTAAATAAATATTCTTTAAAAAAGCAGCTGAAGTGGGGGTGGGCACTTAGCCTAGCAGTGAAGACACTGGAGTGTCTGGGTTCAACCCTGGCTCCCGACTCCGGCTTCCTGCTATGTGCGCCCTGGGAAACAGCAGGTGATGGCTCAAGCAGTGGGTCCCTGCCACCCCCCACCCTCCCAGGAGGTGACCTGGACTGCATTTCCGCCTCTGGCCCCAGCCCCAGACAGGCCGGTCACTGAGAACATCTGGGGAACGAACCACCAGATTAGGAAGCTCTCTCTTGTTGCCCCTCAAAATAAGGGGGGCTAAATGAGGTAAATTTTACGTTCTGTGCGTTTAACCACACACACACACAAAATCCCTGTTTTTCGCAGGAACAAGTTCCAACTCCTCCCCGGTCAGACATGTCTCAGACAGACTGATGCCCCTGCTCCCCACTCTCGCCTCCCCTGTCCTCATGCCTGGTGCGTGCCCCCAGCCCTACACACTGATGCAGACCCCAGACAGCCCCTCTGCCTAGAAGCCCTCCCCCAACACCTCCACACACCCCATCCTCCTCAACCCGCAGAGGCTCTCCCTCCGAGAAACAGCCCTAGTGCCGAGGCTGAGAAGGCTCTGCTGTCCCTGCTCCTAGGGCCCCGGCACTCTCGCAGCCCGCGGAGTGGCCCCACACTGTGAGCTCACTGGACAGGGACAGACCCAGCTGCAATGATGCAGCTCATGTTCAGTAACCAATGGCAAGCAGGGTGCACAAAGTCCTAAGTGCTGAGGTCAAAACTGCTTCCACGGGCGCCCCAGGAACTGTCAGGGGGTCACGGCGTGTCCCACAAGGTAGCATCTGGGTGGAGGCCAGGACACCCCACGGGGAGGAAGGCATGGGGCTTCCTGAAAGCTCTCACAGCCACCTTGTGAGATACACTGTTACTATGCTCATTTAAAGAGGGATGAGGCACAAACAGGGGAAAGGGGAAACAGGGCTGGTAGGTGGTGAAACCAGAAAGGGAACCAACCCACTCTGGCCTCTGCTGTCTGCTGACCGCCACGGTGCCACACGGTCACTCCTGCCTTTAGCGAACCCACACTCTGGCCTCTGCTGTCTGCTGACGGCCACTCCTGCCTTTAGTGAACCCACACTCTGGCCTCTGCTGACTGCTGACGGCCACAGTGCCATACGGTCACTCCTGCCGTTAGTGAACCCACACTCTGGCCTCTGCTGACAGCCACGGTGCCACACGGTCACTCCTGCCTTTAGCGAACCCACACTCTGGCCTCTGCTGACGGCCACAGTGCCACATGGTCACTCCTGCCTTTAGTGAACCCACACTCTGGCCTCTGCTGTCTGCTGACTGCCACGGTGCCACACGGT
>JADBBT010003575.1:0-11324 GCA_015711505.1 Sylvilagus bachmani | reverse complement strand
AACCTAGAATCTGAGTTAACGTCCATATCCAGTAACACTACATGACATGTCACAAACACAAGTTCTTTTACTTGTTACCCATCTATAAAACTAGTAAAGACAACTGACCACATGGACAAACATCCATACGAAAGAAATATGAAAATGCAAGATAATATGGCACTTCTAAAGGAATACAAAATACACTACCAGCAGAATACAACTAAAAGAAAATGGTTGAAATTACTAACAAATAATTAAAAATAATTTTAAGGACGTGTGTAGAGATATAAGAGAATGCATAGATAACATAAAATATTAGAAAGTTAATTCATAATATGCATGAAGAATTTGTTGGAGATAGAGGTCATAAAATCATAAGTCTTGAAAACAATAGATTTAGTAAATGAAATTATAGTTGAGCCTATCAATAGCACAACTGGTAACACAGAAGAAAGAATGTCTCAGTTTGAAAGCAGGTATTCGGAAATAATGATATCAGATTAAACAAATAAAAAAAGAATATATTAAGTAGTCAAGAATTATGAGACACTGTTGAGCTAGTAAGCATTTTTGAAAAATATTTCATTTTTATTCAACATTAAGGCATTTATACTTCATTTTGATGAACATAGCAGAAGAAAAGTTAGAAACAATGGATGCCAAGTTGCAACAAGGGAAATCAGCCTTATTTCCACAATGTCAATCATGTGAATACATAAATGACTATCCCTGGGACAAACTATAAATGGTGCTTATCATTCCCACAGCTCTGGGTCAAGCTCTACTAGCAAACATTTTGATTATGGTTTTTTAGATGGAGAAAAGAAAGGAAAAGTCATTTATAGTAAGCTATTCAGTAAAATAATTGCCAGATTTTTTTCAAATCTTTGGAAATACATTAATATCCTGGTTTATGGAACTATAAATATAATTAGTAGATTTATTTTAATGTGTCTTTTTTTTCCAGAAACCTTATATTTAAGGTATATAAACTTCATTCACTTCATAAATGCAAATTTAGGAAATAGTGATTCTTCCCACCCTAACTCTAACTTCCTTCCCACTATTTTCCTCCTTCTTCTGCCATTCCCATTCTTATTTTTACTAAGGTCTATTTTTGATTAATTTATACACAAAAGATTAATCCTACACTAATTGCAGAGTTCAACAAATGCTATAAACAATAATAAAAAATACTCAAGAGTCAAGCCAAGGGCTATTCAAAGTTATCACATCTCAAAGTTTCAATTTCACTTATACAGATTAACTTTTAGGTACTCTATTAGTTACCACAAATCAGGGAGAACATACAGCATTTGTCTTTTGGGGGCTGACATATTTTACTAAGTATAATATTTCCAGTTGCATTCATTTTTTGCAAATGACAAGATTTATTTTATTACTGCTGCGTAGTATTTCATGGTGTACATTTTCCACAATTTCCTTATCCAGTTTTCAGTTGATGGGCATCTAGGTTGTTTCCATCTGTTAGCTATTATGAGTTGAGCTGCAATAAACATGGGGGTACAGGTAACTCTTTCCTGTGCTGATTTCCTTTATTTGGGAAAATTACCACGAATAGGATAGCTGTATCATATGGTAGGTCTATATTCAGATTTCTGAGGTATCTCCATACTGTCTTCCATAGTGGCTGTACCACATTTACACTACCACCAACAGTGGATTAGTATACCTTTTTCCCCATATACTCACCAGCGTTTGTTGTTTGTTGATTTCTGTATGAAAATAATTCTAGCTGGGGTGAGAAGAAACCTCATTGAGGTTTTGATTTGTATTTCCCTGAAGGCTAGTGATCTGAACATTTTTTCATGTGTCTGTTGGCCATTAAGATTTCCCCTTTTGAAAAAGACCTATTCAAGTCCTTTTCCTCTTTCTTGACTGCATTGTTTGTTTTGCTGTTGTTGAATTTCTTGAGCTCTTTACATATTCTGGATATTAATAATTAATCTGTTGCATGGTTTGCAAATAATTTGTCCCAATCCCTTAGTGGCCTCTTCAATTTCCTGAACATGACTTTTGAAGTGCAGAAGCTTCTCAGCATTATGTAACCCATTTGTCAATACTGGGTTTGATTGCCTGTGCTTCTGGGTTCTTTTCCAAGAAGTCTTTGCTTATGATGATGTCTTTGATCCATTTTGAGTGGTTTTGTGTCAGGTGTAGAGTAGGGGTTTTTCTTCATACTTCTGCATTCAGAGATCCAGATTGCCCAGCACCATTTGTTGAAGAGGCTGTCCTTGTTCCAGGGGATGATTTTAGATCCTTTGTCAAAGAAAAGTTGGTTGTAGATGTGTGGATTGATTTCTATTCCATATCTATTCTGTTCATTAATCTATTTATTTGTTCCATCTGATTTTGTGCCAATATCAGGCTCTTTTGATGACAGCTACCCTATAGTATGTCTTGAAATCAGGTATTTTAATGCCTCCAGCTATGTTTTTGTTTTGTAAGATTGCTTTAATTATTTGTGTTTAGCTCTTTTGGTTCCATATGAATTTTAGCATCATGTTTTTCTAGATCTGTGAAGCATGTCAGTATTTTGATCTGGATCACATTGAATCTCTAAATTATTTTTTGGTAATATAGTCATTTTGATGATGTCAATGCTTCTAATCCATGGACATGCAATTTTTTTTTTCCATTTTTAAATGCCTTTATATATCTTTCTTTAATGTTTTCTAATTTTCATCTCAATTATATTTGACATCCTTGGTTAATTTTATTTCAAAGTATTTCATTCTTTTTGTAGATATTGTGAATGAGATTGATTCTAGAAGTTGTTTCTCAGTCATGGAATTTTCTGTATATGCAAAGGCTATTGATTTATGTGTGTTGATTTTATATCCTACCCCTTTACCAAGTTCTTTTATGAATTCCAATAGTCTCCTAATGGAGTCTTTTGGATCCCCTATATATACCTATATATAAAATTATGTCATCTCAAATAGGAATAGTTTGACTTCCTTCTTCTCAATTTGTATCCTCTGATTTCTTTCTCCTGCTTAATGGCCCTGACTAAAGCTTCCAGGACAATATTGATTAATAATAGTGATAGTGAGCACCCTTGTCTGGTTCCAGAATTTAGTGGGAATGCTTCCAACTTTTCCCAATTCAATAGGATGCTGTCCATGGGTTTGTAATAAATTGCCTTGATCATGTTGGGGGACATTCCTTCTATACCCACTTTGATTAAGTTTTTCATCATAAAAGAATGTCATAATTTATAAAATGCTTTCTCTGCATCTATTGAGATATGATTTTTGCTCTTTAGTTTGTTAATGTGATGTAACACATTGATTGATTGATTTACAAATGTTTAACCAAAACATTAATGCATAACAGGTATAAATTCCACTTTGTCCAGGGCAACGACCTTTCTGAAGTGTTGTTGAAATCAATTGACTAGTATTTTGTTGAGGATTTTGTGTCTATATTATCAGGGAAATTGGTATGTAGTTCTTTCTTTGTTATATCTTTTTTAGGTGTAGGAGTTAAGGTGATGCTGGTTTGCTAGAAGGAGTTTGGGAGGATTACCGCCCTTTTAATTATTTTGAATAGCTTGAGAAGAATTGGAGTAAGTTTCTCTTTAAATGTCTGGTAGAATTCAGCAGTGAATCCATTGGGTCCTGGGCTTTTTTCTTTGTTGGGGGGTTCTTTATACTGATTCAATTTCTGTGTAGGTTATTGATCTGTTTAGGTTTTATATGTCTTCATGGTTCATTTTCATAGTGTATGTGTCCAGGATTCTATTCATTTCTTCTAGGTTTCCCAATTTGTTGGCATAAGCTCTTTGTAGTAATTCTTGATGATTCTTTCTACTTCTGTGGTATCTGTCATTATATTAAATTTAAACGTAAGTATCATCTCAAAGACACATTATTGTGAAACTGCAACTAAAAGATAAACTTAATTCTAAAAGCTTTAAGACAAAAGTGTCAAACAACCTTTAATGGAATTTATACTAGAGTAACAGCAGACTTTTTGACAAAAACTAGGCCAGGAGAATAGTGGATGTCATATTTATAGTCATGAAGAAAAAAAGTTGTGGTTTTTTGGGAAATTAAACAGCAGGTGGATGCTTTCTCTCTCTTTCTCTCTTGCTCTCTCTCTCTCTCTAAATCTGCCTTTCAAATAAAATAAATAGTTTAAATATAAAGTAAATAACATACTTATTTTTTAAAAAAATAAAGAGAATTAAAATTTATAAATATTGTCACCAAACACAAAGTTTAATAAGAAGGGTAGAAAAGAATAAGTATATACAAAATAATCAGAAAAGGATGAACAAAGTGACATATCTTTATTTTTACTATTGATAATATTTTTGCATATAAGTAGATTAAAATCTCCAGTTAAAAATGGACTGAATGCATTAAAAATTACTCCATAATGTACTTCCTAAAGAGACTAATTTCACCATTGAAGACAATATACTCTAAAAACAGATGGCAAAATAGATTTCATGAAAATGGAAAGCAAAAGTAAGTAGGATTACCTATGCTTATATCAGATAGATTTATTCAAAACTGTAAACTCTGAGGTGTACCTCTACAGATAATTAATAGACTTTAATTCAAAAGGTGAAAAATAGACTAATATAACTATGTAATAATAATAAATGACTCTATTCAATAAGAAGAAATAACAATTATAAACCATATATAATAATTTATGCTGGAACATGCAATTATGTAAAGAAAATATTGTATCTAAAAGGATAGACTCTAATACAATGATAGCTTAGAAATGCAATACTTGATTTTTATGAAAATAAATACCATTCTGACAAAATATAAATAAAACCAAAAGCAGTAACTATTCTATGAATGAAATGGGTCTAAAATTTCATTCGGCAGATTTATTTTGAATGTTTTCTGCTCAGTACATGCAGTATTCTCCAGGATAGAACATACATTAATCTACTAAATATTTCTAAGCAAATACCAAAAAAAAACATAGCACTTATGTTCTCTAAGCACAATAGATTAAAACATATAATTAGCAATATTAACATTAGTACAAATAAGTGGAAAGTAATCACATCCCCTTGAACAAAATCAACTACTTGACGAAGAAATCAAAAAGGAAAATAAAAAATGTCCTGAAACAAAAGAAAACAAAAACAGAATACACCAAAATTTATTGTTCACAGTCAAAAGAGTACTAACAGGGAAGTTTATAGCTGTAAACTATACTAAAACATAGCTTAAACAGCCTTTTGAAGCAACATAATTAATAATAACAGAAAGAACAAGATTCAAATTAGTAGAAGGAAACAAATAAGAGAGATCAGATCAAGAATAAATAACATAGATGTTAAAAATAAATTATCCAAAAGATTAATGAAACCAAAGATCACTTGTTGGAAAATACAAACAAAATTGACAGTTAGCTAACTCTACAAAAAAAGAGTATAACCAAGTAAATAAAATTAGATATGAATAAGGAAACATTACAATGGATACCACGGATATAAAAAGGATCATTGTAGGTTATTAAAACAATTATAAACCAATGCTTCAGAAAATTTAAAAGAAAGGCATAAATTTGTGCACACATATAACATGCAAAAATTGAATCATAATAACATCTACATACTGAACAGACCAACAATAAGATGATTGAATCAGTGATTAAAATCTCCCGACAAAGGAAAGTCTAGTAGTGAATGTCTTCACTGTTGAGTTTCATTTAACTTTCAAAGAGTTCGCACTAATTCTTTCCAAAATATTGCAAATTAATAAAGAAGAAAGGATAATGCCAAACTCATTCTTGAAGCCAGCATTATCCTGATACCAAAATCAAAAAAGGATTCAACAAAAAAAGATGAAAAAATTCTTACTAAAGTAGTAGTAAATCATATCCTACAACACATAAAGACTATAAATCATGATTAAGTGGGACTTACCCCAGTAATACAAGGCTGGTTCAACATACACAAATTAGCAACCATAATATATCATATCAATAAAATGAAGACTGAACTCCATATGATCATATCAATAGACACAGTAAAGGCACAAGTATTTAATAAAGCAGCACGTTCTTTCATGTTAAAAATCACTCAGGATTGTATTAGAATGAATACACTTCAAAAGAACAGGGCTATATTTGAAAAATTCACATCCTGTATAATATTGAATGTGTTAAGTTAAAATAATTTCTTCTAAGATCAGAAATAAGATGGGGATGCCCACTATCACATTTGCTTTTCAATCTAGCATTGGAAGACAACCATAGCCATTAGACAAGAAAGAAATAAAAACATCTAAATGGAAAATAAGAAATCACATAATCCATGTTTGCAAATGACACAATTATGCATGTAAAATATATTGACTCAATGAAAAAGTTAAAACTAAAAAACAAATTTGAGTTGTTTGCAAGATATCAAATAAACACGAAAATCAATATGTTTTGCAAATTTTAAAAAGTTTTTGAGAAAAGAAACAAGAAAGCAACTTATTTCCAATTACCATTAAAATATCAAGGAATAAATTTAACCAATAAAGTAAAATTTTGTATTAGAAATTATAAAACACTGATGAACGAAATTGCAAAAGATACTAATGATATAAAAATTGAAGAGGCATCCCATATTTAAGAATTGAAATAATATTTTTAAATTAGCCATAATACTCAAATTTATATATAGATATAGTGTAATTATTAAAAAAACTAATTCTATACTTTATATAACCAAAAAACACAGAAAATTGATATAGAATTATAAAATAATTCAAACAATCCAAACAATGTTCATCAAGAATAAGGAGGAAAGAATCATACTACCTGATTTCAAAAACTCTCATAATAATGCATGTGTAACATAATTGGATATAAAGGAGAGTCCATCAATAAAGCCTTTTATTTAAGTTAGATGGCTTTTGAAAATATAGCATATATATATATATATATATATATTAGAGAAATCAAAACCTTTTAAATTAATGGTGTTGAGAAAATGGATATCAATGTGCAGAAGAAATTAGATTCCTAGCTTTAATCACATACAAAAATCAACTCAAAGTCGACCCAAAGAGTTAGACATAACATTGGAGACTTTGAAACTGTTAGAGGAAAACATAGAAGCACCCTATCAGCAAATTAGCTTGGTCAAAAATTTCGTGGACATCACATGAAAAATATAGCAAAAGAGCAAAATATTCACAAATGTAATGACATCAAACTAAATAGTTTTTGTACAGCAAAGGAAACAATATAGCATATACGAGTGAGAGAAAAACTCAAAGAACACACAGAACTCAATAGCCACAAAATACTACAGTTAAAAAACAGGCTAGGGGATGGGATTGTTGTTTCTCAAATGGCCAAGAAATATGATGGAATTTCCAATGTTATTGGAAAATAAAATAAAAACAGAAGTTTAACGTTTTTGAAAAAAAATGCATAGTTTGTCAGTAACACAGATTTTTCATGGAATTTTCAGGTCCCTTAATATGAAAAAAAAAATGCTCAACAGAAGTATTTGTTAGGAAAATGAAAATCAAAATCACAATGAGATATCCCTTCATCCCTGTTAGAATAGCTGTTATCAAAGCTACAGACACCAAAATATACAAATATAGGAGTTTATTTTGACATGCATTTGATGCATACCTGGTACACAGCACATTAGCAAAATGTGGGAGTAACAGGAAGTCTTTTCTTCTGGCTTCCCCAGGCAACAATTGCTAGAAATTTGTAGACAGGTATCTGAGGTGGCGGGTGAACTCACTGCCTGTAGTGCCAGCATCCCATATGGGTGCCAGTTCAGGTCCCTGCTGCTCCACTTCTAATCCAGCTCTCTGCTGTGGCCTGGGAAAGCAGTGGCAGATGTCCCAAGTCCTTGGGCCCCTGCACCCGTGTGTGAGACTTTGAAGAAGCTCCTGCCTCCTGGCTTTTGATCTTGCAGCTCTGACCATTGTAGTCAATTGGGGAGTGAAACAGCAGATAGAAGACCTCTCTCTTTCTCTCTGCCTCTCCTTCTCTCTCTGTGTAACTCTTTCAAATAAATAAATCAATCTTTTTTTTTTTTTTTAAGAAAGGTATCTGAGCATTTGGTGTAAAGTTACCAATAAGAATCGGCAGAATAGCATAAAGCAAGACCATCTCAACTAAGTCCAGAACTAAAAAAATTCTTTGCTGAATTAAATATCTTGTAATAAATTTAAGAAAGGATGTGAAAGATCTCTGCAATGAAAATTACAAATCACTGAAGAAAGAAATAGAAAAAAACACAAAATTTAGAAAAATGTTTCATGTTCATAGATTAGACATATTAACATCATCAAAATGGCCATACTACCCAAAGCAATTTACAGATTCAATGTGATCCCAATCAAAATACCAAGGATATTTTTCTCAGATCTAGAAATATAACCTGAAAATTCACACAGAAACATAAGAGTCCCCAAATAGTTAAAGCAATCTTTAAAAAAAAAAAAGTAGAAAGCATCATAATAGCGAATTTCATGATATGCTATGGGGCAGTTTTAATCAATACAGCCTGCTACTGGCACAGAAGTAGACGTATAGACTATTAGTACAGAATAGAAACCCCAGAAATTACTCCACAACTACTCCTACAATTAATTACTCCTACAAGTAATATTTGACAAATGAGTTAAAGCCCCAGATAAAAACCATTTCTTCCACAAACTGTGTGGTGGAAACTGGATTTCCACACATAGAAGTTTGAAACAAGATCCTAACATACACCCTATACAACAGATCATTTGACAATGTTTAACAAATCCAGGAAGTCAGAAGACAGTATGAAAGACTGTACAATTAACACTAAGCTATATCACCATTCAGTTTCTTGATGATGCCATGGGTTTGTATTTCTACAATTTGGCTTGCACTCTAAAAAGTATCCTTGGAAAATTAAATAAAGTAAAATGTGAAATATCAGAGTAAATTTCACAGGGCGACTCTCATTTTGAAAAATTGGCATTTTAATCCCAAATATACACAGTGTGTGTGTGCCTGTGAAAGAGAGAAAGTGTTCTAGATGATAAAATAAAAGTCACTTCTATCTCTTGGTTCTGATGAAAAATGTTTTAAAATCATTTTGTACTAATTTACATAATTCTCTTCCTTTCATCTTTCAAAGGAGACATAGAAGAACTTATGATTTGCTCAAATGAGACTTGAGCTGGCTAAAGGAAATATTTAAATTTCTGGATTACGAAATCCATACATATATTAACATCTAATTTAAGAGAAAGGTGACATTGTTGTGCAGTGGAGAAAGCATGACATTATTAAAATTATACTGAGCCAATTGAATACCCATTGAAGGTTAAAAAAAAGATTTATTCACACTTTACACACACAAAAATAAAGTCTAATGATTGGAATAAATGTGAATTTATAAAGAAAATTAAGGGAAATAAGTGTAATTGACAGGTAAAGATGTTTTAAACAGGGAACAAAATTGGCAGCTATAAATTAAATACGATAAAATGTGGTTGGTTAAAATTAAACTTTTTTTCTGCAACTGGACAATCACTCAGAGTGAAAAATAAGGTATAGGGAGGAAGAAATTATTCATAATTTATTCCATAAAAAGCTCTAATATCAAGACTATTTAAAGAACTAAAATCAATAAGACAATCTAATGCAATTTTTGGGAAAATATTTGAATAGGGATTTCAGAAAAGATCATGTCATGATATATAATAACATAAAAGAATGTTCTACCTCATCAAAGAAGAGAACGGGGCCAGCACTGTGACACAACACATTAATGCCCTGGCCTGAAGCACTGGAATTCCATATGGGCACCAGTTAGAGACCTGGCTGCCTCACTTCCCATCCAGCTCTCTGCTATGGCCTGGGAAAGCAGAAGATGGCCCAAGTTTTGGGCCCCTGCACCCAATGGGAGACCCGGAATAAGCTCTTGGCTCCTGGCTTCGGATCCACGCAGCTCCAGCGGTTGCAGCCATCTGGGGAGTGAACCATCAGATGGAAGACCTATATTTCTCTCTCTGCCTCTCCTCTCTCTGTGTAACTTTGACATTCAAATAAATAAATAAATCTTTAAAAAAAAAAAGAGGTGTTCTTATTTTTTTTTTCCCAGAGTGTCTTGGTTTTCCATGCCTAAAATATGCTCATGGGCTCTTCAGCCAGATCCAAATGCCTTAAGGGCTGATTCTGAGGCGAGAGTGCTATTTAGGAGATCTGTCAATCTATGAGTCTGCTGTGTATCCCGCTTCCCATGTTAGATAGTTCTTTCCCTTTTTTATTCTATCAGCTAATATTAGCAGACACTAGTCTTGTTTGTGTGATCCCTTTGACACTTAGACCTATCAGTGTGATCAATTGTGAACTGATATTGATCACTTGGACTAGTGAGATGGCATTGATACATGCCACCTTGATGGGATTGTATTGGAATCCCCTGGCACGTTTCTGACTCCACCATTTGGGGCAAGTCCGATTGAGCATGTCCCAAATTGTACATCTCCTCCCTCTTATTCCCACTCTTATATTTAACAGGGATCACTTTTCAGTTAAAATTTAAACACCTAAGAATAATTGTGTGTTAATTACAGAGTTCAACCAACAGTACTAGAAAAAAAAATACTAAAATGGATAAAGTATTACATTGTACATCAACAGTCAGGACAAGAGCTGATCAAGTCAAGAAGACTTAAATGTAAGATTTCTGTGAGTGAGATCCCAGTGGAAAGAATGGGGCCATCAGAGAAGGAGGTACCTTTCTCTGAAGGGAGGAGAGAACTTCCACTTTGACTATGACCCTGTCGGAATAAGATCAAAGTCATCGAACTCAAAAGGCTTCCACAGCCTTGGCAACTCATGACCAGAGCCTAGGGAGATTACTGATGCCATAAACAAGAGTGTCAAATTGTTAAGTCAACAACAGGAGTCACTGTGTACTTACTTCTCATATGGGATCTGTCCTTAATGTGTTGTCCAATGTGAAGTAATGCTATAACTAGTACTCAAACAGTATATTACACTTTGTGTTTCTGTGTGGGTGCAAACTGATGGAATCTTTACTTAGTATATACTAAATCGATCTTCTGTATATAAAGATAATTGAAAATGAATCTTGATGTTAATGGAATGGGAGAGGGAGCAGGAGATGGGAGCGGTGCGAGTGGGAGGGAAATTATGGGGGGGGAGCCAATGTAATCCATAAACTGTACTTTGAAAATAGATATTTACTAATTAAAAAAAACTAGAAAAAGAAACAAAGTAAATGAAAATTATGAAAAAAATTCTAGCTCTTATATAAAATAAATAAAATCTTTATTAAAAAAAAAAGAAGAGGACAATGCATAAGAAATGCA
>JADBBT010003574.1:0-11325 GCA_015711505.1 Sylvilagus bachmani | reverse complement strand
CTAAGAGCTACTGTCAGACCTTCAGCATACAGCAACCCTGTTTCCAAGATTGTACTAAGCCTATCACGAAAAGCTGTGAACAGCAACATCAGACACAAAAGGGCCATTCTTGGGTTGTCCTTACCCAAGAGAAAGATGGAGGCAAGTTAACACAAAATTTTTTTAAAGATATACTAAAATGAAAATCTCTAAGAGAAAACGTCTTCCTTAGGACATGACAAGGTAATATATGGGATAGAACAGAACCGTATGTAAGCTGTCTGTGACTTCTGTGGACATTTGCCTGAATTCTCACCTGGGAGTGGAACAATGGGGCTAAGGTCATGGGGGGATGTTTGGTTTCGGCGGTGTATGTGGCAGTGTGTCTGGGGCTGGGGGAAAGGGAGAGTGGTGTGGAGATGAGAAAGCAAGTAAAACAGAATGGACAAAAACCGGAATGATCAAGATTAATGGGGTTCTAACTGGATCCATTTTGCCACAGTTCCCCTAGGCCCTCAACAATTAAACATTTGAGACTTCATGAATGCACCACACAAAATCAAACAAAATACCGCACAAAATTCATTTGTTAAATATCACCCCTCCCTTGCCCTCTGCCTCCAGCATACTCCCTCAAGTAGTACAGGCAGGAAAGACCTAACTATTGGGAGGAATCCCTAACACTTTTCCAGGGTAGAATTCTGGCTAGTCCAAAAAGGGTCCTTTTTCTTAAAGGGTTTTGAGAAACTAGACACTGCAACTTTATTAGTATCGGCGACGTTTTTTTGGAGCAAATTCAGCTCCAGGAGTTGCACGGTTGAATGCAGGAGGAGTTCCACCAATTGCCCCAATTCCTTCCATTGTAGCAGCTTGGCCAAACCATTTAGTTGTCGGTGGGGTCAATCCCAAGGTTCCATCTGGCATCATGGTGGCAGGTCCTGGAGGTGCTGGGGTACCAGCTGGCACAGGAGCGGGGACATGGCACCTCTGTTGTTTATGCCCATAGCACCTCCCATGGCCATCTGGCCCATCTGTATCTCCTGTTCTCTCACATCAGGTAAAGTTCCTTTGAATCCTCCCTGCTGTCGCCGCATCATTTCTTCCTGCTGCCGTTGCATCTCTTCCTCATGGCGTCTGCGCTCCTCTTCCTGCCTGAGCTCCAGTTGCTTTCGTTTTTGCACTTCTTGGTTGTGTAATTCTTCCATTCTCCGAAGTTCTTCTTGGCGCCTCATCAAATCCTGCCTCATCAGCATGACCTGGTGCTCATGGCGAGCAGCCTCCATCTCTATCTCCAACTTCTCAGGAGCCTCCTTGATGTTACGGTCTATTTGGTCTTGCTGCTGCTTCTCCATCTCAATAAGTGCCTTCCAGCACATGGCATACTCATACTCAAAAGAGCCAGGCTGTGCAAATCTGGGTGGCTGCTCTCTCTCCTTGTGAAATTGCTGGTTCTTAATAACCAGCTTCTCTGGAAGTCCCTCTTCATCATCTAACTGGTCCATGGGTTCCACAGTACTCTGAGGCCAATGCAAAAATTTTTATATTTTACACATATTTTATTCATAGTACACATATGTGTGAACTTTCTTATTTTAAAGATATCTTTATTTATTGGAAAGGCAGAGTTACAAAGGGATAGGGCCAGGACCCTGGATCTTCATCTAAGTCTCCCACGTGGGTCAAGGGCAAGACCATAGCCATGAGCCTGGAGCTTCATCAGGGTCTCCCATGGGATGCAGGAGCACAAGCACTGGGATCATCCTCCACAGCTTTCGTGGGCACATTCGCAGGGATTTGGATTGGAAATAGAGCAGGTGGAACTCAAACTGGCACCCATATGGGATGCTGGTACTGCAGGCTGTAGCTTAACCTTTGATGCCAAAGCAAGGGCCCCTCTGAACTTTTTGAAGACTCTTCATAGTAGGACTTTACAAAAATAGAAAAGAAGATTATCAATGTTGTCATTCATAATAATAAAGAAAATCAAAGACTTTCTAATTTCACAGCAAAAAAAAGTTTCAATTGACAACTATCTCATCAATTATAACATAGACAAATTGTTGTTGCTTTTCCTTTTGTGAATTAAGTATAGGGGGCAGAACACCTGTTTTTTTTATTATTATTTTTTACAGGCAGAGTGGACAGTGAGAGAGAGAGACAGAGAGAAAGGTCTTCCTTTGCCATTGATTCACCCCCCAATGGCTGCCGTGGTCGGCACGCTGCGGCCGGCACACCGCACTGATCCGATGGCAGGAGCCAGGTGCCAGGTGCTTTTCCTGGTCTCCCATGGGGTGCAGGGCCCTAGCACTTGGGCCATCCTCCACTGCACTACTGGGCCACAGCAGAGGGCTGGCCTGGAAGCGGGGCAACTGGGACAGAATCCGGCGCCCCAACCGGGACTAGAACCTGGTGTGCCGGCACCGCAAGGCGGAGGATTAGCCTGTTGAGCCACAGCGCCGGCCAGAACACCTGGTATTGTGAGCCATATAAGTTCCACAAAATCATTTGGAATGGCTCTGCCAAGGCAACTTCAAGGGGACTCAAAATTCAATAAATCGATAGCAAGTTAATTTTTAAGCTGATAATTTTGTATGGCCTATGAATATTATAAATATCCAAATAGCATTGGGTAGAAAGATACATTTGATAGAGTTTGAGAGCTATTGGTGACAGTTATTAGGTTCTAGGCATAGCAAATAATAAGCCATGATATGTTTTTTTAAAAAGAAGTCTGTTCTTTAGCTTGTCTGCATTGGCTTTTGGAGATGGGGAAGACAAACAACCTATGGCCCCTACCCTTAACGGAGTTGGAGGAGAACAGTTACACAAATACAAAATAATTGTCTCAATTTCAGAATTATATTATGGAACATTTAGATTATGATATAAGATGGCTCCTGGCTTCAGCATGGCCCAGCTCTGGCTGTTGCAGACATTTGGATAATGAGCCCACAAATAGAAGCTATCCTTTGTTTCTCTGTATGTCACTTGCCTTTCAAATAAATAAATAAATTTTTAAAAATGTTTAAGAGAACTTGGCAAAAAAAAGAATTTATTTTATTTTCCCCATCATTCTCTTTTCATTTTCACGACACAAAACTAACCTGAAGTAAATAAGTGACCTACCCACTTCCCGTTAATTTACTTATTTTGCTTCCTGTGTGCAACACAGAGAGCAAGTGGCAAGTGCACATCTAACAGAATCTTGTGTCAATGGAGGCTAGGCAGAAATCTGTTTTGTGCTTAACAGTTGCAGATTTGTGTTCTATGCTACTGTGCATGGACTGCAGTAAACAATGTTCTCAATCCCAATGCACCTCTTTTTCCTTTTCCTTAATTAGTTTGTTAATGAGCTAATGTTTCCAATGGACTGTGAAATTAAAACAATGTGTCGTCTACTGTGATTGCCAGACATTTTCACTGGACATAAAATGTTTCACTGGCAATGTGATTTTCTTTGCTTTTTTTTTTTTTTTTTTGTATGAAAAACTCAAAAAGACAACATCAGAGAGGTGCAGGTGTCTAATGAGTACATAAATAAACATTCTCAGCATGTGGAAAAATTAAGTAATCGGAAGCAAAATGGGATAAAGGGTAGATGCAGACACCACAGGAGTAACACTTGTTGGGCAAAGGGAAAGGATCCAGTTAAACCTCTCTGGCAGAAGGAGCTCAAGGCAGAGCCCTGGGTAATAACACATCTGTACCTTTGGCAATTAAGTGTGCTCTGAACACTCTGCACACACTTAGAAGGAACTCTGCGGGAAATTCTAAAGGAAGAATGATGGAGTTCATTGTTGCCAAATAAAGAAAAAACAGTGAATGGTCTCAAACACACAGTCATTCCCAGCAAAACCAGGACGCTCTTCATTTCTTAATAAGCATCAAATTCTTGTGTCTCTGTTCCATTCCTTCTACTTGGAATGTTTTATTTCATTAAGACATCCATATTTTGATATTTAAATGATATTATTTCTAAAATATTTTAAAGGTCAATTTTCCCATCAAGTATTACTCATACTAGCCTTTTCTGAATTAAAATAGCATGCAAATTTTTAACATCGAACAAAACTTACTGTATAATGAAGTAGTTGGGGAAAACATCAATTATACTTCATGTAAAGCCAGCACATCTGTAAAAATTACAAGGCAGAATATAATGTAGAGCAGACAGAAACTAGAGCAGTTTGGAAGGGGGGCAATTCATATTAGGTTTGGGTAAGAACACAATTTACACAAAGTAGTCACATAACCCTTAAAGAATGACAAGGATTTTCATAGGTAGGGGATGTTCATTATGTAACTAGACCCTGCAAGAAAAGGAAGAATGAGGGAAATCATATTGGATTTGGGGGATTAACAACAGAACTATTTCAATTCTTATACGGGGTAGTGGAAGAATTTAAGTATAAGCAAGGAGATTAAGTCAAGACAGGGAAGAAAATTGATTGTTAAGCATCAGCTTTTGGATTTAGTCTCTTAAATATTTTAGTACCATTAAAGATTGCGAAGATTTCAAAACATTAATCCTGTGCTGTGTTTACCTATAAAGTTTTGGGGAAAAAGTTTATACTTTACTGAAAAAATTCATTTTAAGAGTGAAAAAATGGTGAAAAGGAACATTCTTTTTTATTATTTTTATTTTATTTATATATTTGAAAACTAGAGTTACAGAGAGAGAGAGGGGTCTTCCATCTGCTGGTTCACTTCCCAAATGGCCACAACGGCCAGAGCTGCATCAATTTGAAGACAGGAGCCAGGAGCAGCTTCTGGGTCTCCCACGTGATTGAGGGGACCCAAGGACTAGGGCCATCTTCTACTGCTTTCCCAGGCCATAGCAGAGAGTTGGATGGGAAGAGGAGCAGCCAGGACTCAAACCAGTGCCCATATAGGACGGCAGTGCTGCAGGCAGAGGATTAACCAACTGTGCCAGAGCGCTGGCCCAGAAAAGGAACATTCTTACACCTTGTATCTTAATAAGGAATTGAACTATATTGTTAGACATTGGGAAAAACTGACTAAAGTGGTTAATGAAGTGTGACCATTAACCACATAGAAAAAATGGCAACTGCTCAGATATGCACAAAGCACATTTACATACAGAGAAACAATGACTCATTTAAAGAGTTCTGGAAAACTTGCAAATGACTAAGCCAATGAAAAAATTAATTTGATAAAAAAAGTAGTAAGATGATGGAAATCTATATGAGCATTCTAACTAAAACATTTAAAGTTATATGAAAAAACACTTTTTGAAATTCTGCTTTATCTCAGGGGAATTTAAACTTTATATGGAAAAACATCAGTAAAACCTAAGAAGGGAAGACTCCACCCTGTAAGAAGGAAATAGTTCAGTGATAGTTTGGTAACGTGAGTTGAATGACTACCATGGGAAGTAGGATAAATAGAATATGTTTCCCACCTTAGAAGGCAGTGCAATTGGGTGTAAGAAAAGCACAACTATGCACTTATCAGATATGATAGGTAGCCCATGGTGACTGGTCATTTGGACATGCAGAGGAAGCCTTGAAAGCACAATGACCGTAACTTCTTCCAATTGAATTCAGGATCAGGAAAGGTTTCCAAGAGGCACTGGGAGCTAATTGGAAAGAAAGGCTTTGAGAATTCAGCTCTGGATAAGAGGGGCATGGATGAATGTCCAGAAGTCAGAAGTAGTGTGATGTGGCAGATGATCTGTTTTCTGCTTATTGTACAGCTTCATCTAAAGGGCAGAACATCCCAGTAATTAAGAACGTGGACTCTGGATTGTGACAGAATGATGTCATATCCCAATTCTGGAATACTAACAGCACATAGTTTCTATCAAGACCACATTGCGGTTGGCGCTGCAGCTCAATAGGCTAATCCTCTGCCTTGTGGCACTGGCACACCAGGTTCTAGTCCCGGTTGGGGCGCCGGATTCTGTCCTGGTTGCCCCTCTTCCAGGCCAGCTCTCTGCTGTGTCCAGGGAGTGCAGTGGAGGGTGGCCCAAATGCTTGGGCCCTGCACCCCATGGGAGACCAGGAGAAGGACCTGGCTCCTGCCATCGGATCAGCGCGGTGTGCCGGCCGCAGCACACTGGCTGCGGTGGACATTGGAGGGTGAACCAACGGCAAAGGAAGACCTTTCTCTCTGTCTCTCTCTCTCACTGTCCACTCTGCCTGTAAAAATAAATAATTAAATAAATAAATGACCACATTGCAACCACATTTGTGTGATATGCAGTTTTAGGTGATGATACAAACACAAAAATCAGCCATTATTTTATGATATCATTTGGATTTTTATCTAACATTCTCTCGATTTCATTATTATTCAAGTTATTTAATAGGCTAGATGACTATTTTCCTTTTAGAAACAATAGATGATTGTTACACAATTTAATTCAAAAATAATTTAAAATGTAAATATATTTACCTCTACTTATTAATCTTCATATTGAGACAGAGAAGAGGGAGAGATGAAGAAAGAAAACAGACCAAAATAAGAGATTAATAAAATATCTACTGAAATAAATCTTTTTGAAAGAAGTCCTAACCCAGGTAATTTTGCTAATATTTGTGATGAACCAGTATGGCTGGCTGGAAGATTATCTTCTCTTTCTTATTCTTGTTTTAATTTTGGTTGAACTAGTTAGATAAAATAACTCAAAAAGTTCCTCTTCTATTTATCATAATTACCATTTCAAAACATTTTAAAATTTATTTGTCTTTTCCTATAGATATCCCAATAAAATATCCAGGGCAGATAATTTTCTCCAAAGAACAGAATTATGCTTCGGTTTCACTCCCTTCCTCCTTTCCTTCTTTCCTTTCTTGTGTGTAGAATTTAACAAATAATATTTACAAGGATGTCTATGTCAAAATATGTCTGTTTTCATAATATCAACATTCTACTTAATCATTTTTTTATTTTTATTTAAAATTTTTCACAGGCAGAGTTAGACAGTGAAAGAGAGAGAGAGAGAAAAGTCTTCCTTCCATTGGTTCACCCTCCAAATGGCCACTACAGCCGGTGTGCTGCGCCAATCCAAATCAGGAGCCAGGTACTTCCTCCTGGTCTCCCACGCGGGTACAGGGCCCAAGCACTTGCCCTATCCTCCACTGCCTTCCTGGGCCACAGCAGAGAGCTGTACTGGAAGAGGAGCAACCGGGACAGAATCTGGCGCCCCAACTGGGACTAGAACCTGGGGTGCCGGTGCCGCAGGCAGAGGATTAGTCTAGTGTGCCACGGCACTGGCCATACTTAATCATCTTAATAAGATGGGTTATATATGTATATGCATATCTATATCTATCCATAGCTGTATCTATCTATCTACCTCTGTGTGTGTGTGTGTGTGTGTGTGTGCGTGTGTACAGAGAGAGAGAGAGAGAGAGAGAGAGAGAGAGTAAGAGAGAGAGCGAGAGAGCTGTTGGAGGTTTTTTTTTCTCAGTATCAGAATCAGTTGTCAAGTATTTTTATTATTGGCATGTGAAAATGATTTTATGTGCCTTAATTAGTATAGAGATGAATAAATAATTCAGTATATTGCATATAATGTATCTCTGGGTGCAGGGTCTTAGTCCACCCGTACAAGGATGGACTGGGTCCAAGAAAAGGTAAGTGCGCCGCTCGCCCGTTCCCCAGCCTCCTGATCCCGGAGACAATCAGACGCAGCGAGGAATCAAGTCTAGCAAGGACTTGTTTATTCCGTGCGTAACAGAACCTTTTATAGCACAAAACTGCAGTCATTGGGGCAGGGCTAAGGACCAACCAATCACTTAAATGGTCACCTTACAGGAGGATTTCTATAGGACTAGCCTTATGTCTATATACTTGTTACTAGTCTTGTTACCTCCCCTGATGTTGCGTAGCCAATTAGTTTTAGTGGTAAGCAACTTTGGATTCTACCCACCTTACTTCCTTTCAGCACCATCTTTGAATTGCTTCGTGTAACTAATTTCCCCACATATTCCCCCTTTTTTGTTTTCCGGGAGAATAGTTAACTCCTGGACAGGTATGCATTAATTCAACTCAGGGATGATTTCATGTGTGACCCTAAGACTATAGCCTTAGTGGTGGGTGCTCAGCCTAAAACTTAAAGGACTCTTTCTTAATTAGATTATATTTCATTGTTAATGGAGAAGGGCCTCTTATTCAGAGGCATGATATTCTTAAAGAGAAATGTACTGGTAAATATTCTCAGGCTATAGTCAAGTTACTATGGAATATTGGCCAAGATCATTCAACTCAATTTAGAGATTAAACATCACTTTCTAGAAAGCACATAAAGTAGAAAGGTTTAGGTAAGATACATCCTGGGGTAAGAACTCTACAAGGTTATGTTCATCATTGTATAATCAGAAGTTACACTTCTGAAAAACTGTCAGAATTTGACCCTTGGCATACATTGTTTCTGTCTCATTGTCTTTCATTTTTTAGCATTAAAAATTATCTCCTCATTAGTTTGCTCTTTAATCAGTCTCTTCCACAACTCCCTGTTATATATTCTCTATTGATTTATTAAATACTACACTGCTTTATCTTTTCTTATTATATATAATGATCAAAGAGTTGGATGTAGATTCATCAGCTAGTTTCAAGCATTAATTATAACAGTTAGTAGATAACATATTTAAAATATTGGCCATGATTATTAATAAAAATTTCAGCAATATTTCATATTAATGTTTATAGTTATGTGTATGCAGAACTCTCTAGGAATATAACTTTATGTTTAAAGAGTACAATTTACTATTCCCCAAAAGTATTTTTTACTGACAAATTGAAATATACTTAATTCCTAGCATTCTTCTTTCTTAATTACCCATGTGTTTTTGATCATACCATCCCCACCCCCTTTTTTTTTGACAGGCAGAGTGGACAGTGAGAGAGAGAGAGACAGAGAGAATGGTTTTCCTTTTGCAGTTGACTCACCCTCCAATGGCCACTGCAGCCGGCGCACCGCGATGATCCGAAGGCAGGAGCCAGGTGCTTCTCCTGGTGTCCCATGGGGTGCACGGCCCAAGCACTTGGGCCATCCTCCACTGCACTCCCTGGCCTGAAAGAGGGGCAACCAGGACAGAATCTGGCACCCCAACCGGGACTAGAACCCAGTGTGCCAGCGCCACAAGGCGGAGGATTAGTCTGTGGAGCCATGGCGCTGGCTCATACCATCTCTTTCAGTTATATATTGCTCTATAGCATACCAAATTAAATTTTAGTGGACTAAAACAACATTTATACTACTCATAAATCTGCAATTTGGCAGGTCTCAAGAGAGACAGCATTTTTCTCTACTCAGTATTATTTTAATACACCTACCCATATTAAAAAGAAGGCAAACTTCATGTATCAGTTGAACAATAAGAATTTCATATTTTAAGAAGCCTTTGCAGAAAAGGATAATATCAATGTACTGTATATTTCTTTATTTTAAAAGCTAGAAACAGAACTTAGATGCTTTTCACTGTAATAAATGTTAAATGTTTGAAGAGATAAACATATTTACCCTAATTAGACATTATTCAATGAGCACATGAATCAAAACATGGTATAATATTTTTTAACTAAGTACAAATTTTATCTTCGGTAATTATTTTAACATAACATATGCACTGTTATGGTCCTACGTAGTATGATCTTTTGCTGAGAATAGTCCTCTTAGCAGTCCATCATCAGTGACTTCTACTGCTAGCTGACCTCATCCACTGAGAACAAAGTAATACCATGGCTAATCAAAAGAATAATTGCTTTTGACTAAGAATTTGTTCCACATAATGCTCAAACTATGTATTTATATGATTTAGTAAGAAAAGTCATGAGATAACTCTCATTATTCTCATTTTCAGAGGCTTTCAGGGATTAAATACAATAAATGAGATCATTTGTAAGAGTAACTCTTAAGTAACCCAATGATGGAAAGAGAGAGAGTTAGGTAATTTAACACTGTAAAACACCATCGTGTGCCTTCTAAGAAACCAAGGACCTTAATTTTTGCATTTCAGATATTTTCACCAAATATTCATATAGGTAATCTTTTCCACTGCAGTGTAATTTTCTAAGATCTCATTTATATTAAGATTTGTTTTGTCACAAAGACTGATAATGGGTTAGGAAAATATGTAAGACGTGCAATTTTACTCTCCCATTGATCACCTCAAAATATTTTTTTTTTTTATTTTTGACAGACAGAGTGGACAGTTAGAGAGAGAGAGAGACAGAGAGAAAGGTCTTCCTTTGCCGTTGGTTCACCCTCCAATGGCTGCCATGGTCAACACGCTGCGGCCGGCACACCGCGCTCATCCAATGGCAGGAGCCAGGTGCCAGGTGCTTTTTCCTGGTCTTCCATGGGGTGCAGGGCCCAAACACTTGGGCCATCCTCCACTGCACTCCGGGGCCACAGCAGTAAGCTGGCTTGGAAGAGGGGCAACCGGGACAGAATCCGGGGCCCCAACCGGGACTAGAACCGGGTGTGCCAGCACTGCAAGGTGGAGGATTAACCTGTTGAGCCACGGCGCCAGCCAAAATATTTTTTTGCATATTGATTTTCTTCTTCCTTACACTCTGAGGGAAAACCATGAATCACAATGTTGCAATGTAGGGGAATAGTGTAAATTATCTTCAAAAATCAGAACACATTGGAGTAAGTTGGGATACTTCTGGCAATTATGTTAGAACAGGGCCTTGTGCTGTGTCACAGTGGGTTAAGCCTCTGCCTGCAGCGCTGTCATCCCTGATAGGCAACGGTTCAAGTCCTGGATGCACCACTTCCAATTCAGCTCTGTACTAATGTGCCTAGGAAAGCAGTGGATGATGGACAAAGTCTTTAGGCCCCTCTATCCATGGAGGAGACCTGGAAGAAGCTTCTGGCTTCTGGTTTCAGATCTGCTCAGCTCCAACCATTTTGGCCATTTGGAGAGTGAACCAACAGATGGAAGATTTCTCTATCTCTCTGACTCTCCCTTTCCCTCTCTTTCTCTCTGTAACTGTGCATTTCAAATAAATAAATAAATCTTTTTAAAAAAAATTATGTTAGAACAAAAATGTAAACCAAAATGATCCTGGGTGGACTGGGATATACAGTAACTCTAAGTTCAGCAAATGATGTCCACTTCAAATTTGCAAAAAAGTTGAATATTAGCTGTAACTCTTACAAAAGTTCACCAGGCTAACTAGAAGAGAGAGAGAGAGAGAGGGAAAAAAAAAAGTGACCCATACGGACACGAGTTTCTCTCTGCTCACCTCTCAAAGGTGAGCAAGACAAAGAGCAGGCGCCATTTTGGAATATGTCATAAGCAGAGCGACCTTGGGTCGGCACCGGCCCTGGCCCCGAGCCTAGCAGAAAAACCTGACTCTGGGTGG
>JADBBT010003573.1:0-11326 GCA_015711505.1 Sylvilagus bachmani | reverse complement strand
AGCTGGGAGGTCCAGGGAGAGTGAGGAGATGCCACAGCTGGGAGGTCCAGGGAGAGTGAGGAGATGCCACAGCTGGGAGGTCCAGGGAGAGTGAGGAGATGCCACAGCTGGGAGGTCCAGGGAGAGTGAGGAGATGCCACAGCTGGGAGGTCCAGGGAGAGTGAGGAGATGCCACAGTTGCAGATGTGCTGGTTGGAGGGTGTGATAGGCAGGGGGAGGCTGCCAAACTGTCTTCAGGGCAGCACAGTCTCCTGGCACGGGACATGGCGGCAGTCCTGTCTCTGCCTCAGCAGGTAGGCACGGGCACACCCTCCCAATGGAATGTGGCGGCAGAAGGCAGCAGGGTGGGTAATCTGTCACTAGAAAACCCGATGCTTTCGGGAGCTCGAGATTATGATCAGAACGCTGGATTCCTGTGACATAGGTTAAAATGTACCACATGATATGGATCACCTCGCTGTTCTTTGTCACGGAACCAAAAGCCTGGTTTTCTTTGTTCCCACAACGAACTTTAGTCAAGGTATCACTATGCCCACTACTTGCTTACTTGTAGAGTTGTTTGTACCCTCTAATAAAAGGTGCTGGGCCAGCACCGAAGCTCACTAGGCTAATCCTCCGCCTTGCGGCGCCGGCACACCGGGTTCTAGTCCCGGTAGGGGCACCGGATTCTGTCCCGGTTGCCCCTCTTCCAGTCCAGCTATCTGCTGTGGCCCGGGAGTGCAGTGGAGGATGGCCCAAGTCCTTGGGCCCTGGACCCCATGGGAGACCAGGAGAAGCACCTGGCTCCTGGCTTCAGATCAGCGCGGCGCACCGGCCGCGGCAGCCATTGGAGGGTGAACCAACGGCAAAAGGAAGACCTTTCTCTCTGTCTCTCTCTCTCACTGTCCACTCTGCCTGTCAAAAAATAAAATAAAATAAAATAAAAGGTGCTGAGTAGCGGCTGTCCGGCGATGCTCTTCTGAGGAAGACTCCGGTGTCCTGTCTCATCATCTATTGGTTTCTTAAATTGACTCAAGCACAGCAGCCCAGGCTTCTTTCCATTATCAAGCTCTTGCTCTATGGAAAGAAACAACAGAGGACCACAAGCACTCACCTCTCATGGAAAGAGATGCAACGGCCGGTGCCGCGGCTCACTAGGCTAATCCTCCGCCTTGTGGCGCCGGCACACCAGGTTCTAGTCCCAGTCGGGGCGCTGGATTCTGTCCCGGTTGCCCCTCTTCTAGGCCAGCTCTCTGCTGTGGCCAGGGAGTGCAGTGGAGGATGGCCCAAGTGCTTGGGTCCTGTACCCCATGGGAGACCAGGAGAAGCACCTGGCTTCAGATCAGCGTGGTGCAACAGCCGCAGCACGCCGGCTGCGGCGGCCACTGGAGGGTGAACCAACGGCAAAAGGAAGACCTTTCTCTCTCTGTCTCTCTCTCTCACTGTCCACTCTGCCTGTCCCCCCCCCCCCCCAAAAAAAAAAGAGAGATGGAACGAAGGTACCATTTGTAGCACCTGGCTTGCTTGGTAAGAAACTAAAGTATTTAAGCATGTACTTCCTCAAAAAACACAGTGAATTAATCTTTTAGGACCACATAAAACTTCTAGCCAATTGCCACATATCTTTGTCCAGTGAATAGCATGTCCAGCTTCTACTTATTGCTTAGGAATGGGCCAACATGGCAACAGGTAACCACAACATTAAAAAACTACATGTTGTCCCATGGATTACTTTTAAGGTAAAGGAAAATGGTGCAATTATAGTAGGAAAAATCTGCAGACAACACTTTAACCAAATGATCAAACTTAACACAAACCATGATGGAACAAACTGATCATGTGGGTCTCCCACTGTAAAACTTAGAGGGCCTAACACCTATTAAATACCTGTAGTGCTGCCAAAACCCACTTAGCTTGAATTGAATCATAAGTAAAGACTCAAGCAAATCTAAACAGAGGGGCCTTCTGCAAAGAAGCGGCCTGAGGAAGTTCAATTTCATTTAAAAAATCCTTGGAGTTACTAGAGTGTAGAGATGTGTAGCTTGCTGAAACACCTGATCTTTGGTTGTCCCGTGGATAGAAAAATCAGCAGCATATCTTTGGAACAACAGGCAATTTGAACATGGTTGGAGTGTTAGATAACAGAGTGCTGTCAACTCTAATTTTCCTGAGTTTAGTAATTTATTGTGGGTTTGGAGGAGATACTGTGTTTGAGAAAGAGATGGTAAAGTAGATTGGGGCAAAATACCATGGGATGGAGGGGGGAAGAAGTGGGAAAATGAGAGGGAAGTGAAAGCCAATGTGTAGAAATGTTGATGGGTGACTCCAGATGAATGGCAAACAATATTAACGGAGCTTTGGTTATAGTTTTTCTGTAGGCTTGTCATTTTTCTAAATAAAAAGTTCAAGTAGAGTAATTCACATAATAATTCTACTTCTATGAATTTATCCTCAGGAAATAATTACAAAGTTGCATAAAGATGTGTATGCAAGTACATTTGTCTTAGCCTTACTTATTAAAGTGAAATGCTGGAAATAATCTTAAGTTTTGAACCATAGAGGAGATGCTTAAGTAAATTATGTTGTTACTTTTCTAATCCATGGTCAACAATGTTATTTATTATGACATTATTATTTTTCAAGATTTATTTATTTGTTTGAAAGCCAGAGTTATACAGAGAGAGAAGGAGAGGCAAAGAGAGAGAGAGAGAGAGAGAGAGAGAGAGAGAAGTCTTCCATCCACTGGTTCACTCCCCAGATGGCCACAATAGCCAGAGCTATGCCAATCCAAAGCCAGGAGCCAGGAGCATCTTTTGGGTCTTCCACGTGGGTGCAGGAGCCCAAGGACTTGGGCCATCTTCTATTGCTTTCCCAGGCTATAGCAGAGAGCTGATTGGAAGTGGAGCAGCTACTACATAAATCGGCACCCATGTGGGATGCTGGCACTGCAGGCCATGACTTTACCCACTATGCCACAGTGCAGGCCTCTATGACATTATTTTAAAGAGTGCTGTTACTTGACATAGAAAATATAATGTATCACTATTAAAAATTGACAAAAACATATGATTTATAATCAGATATCTCTAAAAATACATACATATATATAAATATATGTATATAACCACACATAATAAACACACTGAAAACATTAAAAGGACATACACTGAATGTAATGTTTTATTGAACTGAGATTAATTTTTAGGGAGTGTTCTTTTGTGTTGATTGTATTTTTACTTTTGAATATATATTTTTGTTCCCTATAAATGCGACTAAAATCTTTGTACATCGTATACAGTAACTCCCAGCTATAGATACTTGGGTTTTCTTTGCTATTTGGAAATATCAGTGTGCAGTGTCAAATCCCCTGAATTTTTTATGAAGCATCATACTGTTAGTTACTTTTCCTTCTGGAGTTCCCGGTTGGGCTCAGGCAAGCACATTCCGATGCTGTGGTTGTTCGTGCTGACATAGAGGGACAAACCTCCAAAGCAGTGCCTGACATTTGCCCACCTGGCTCTCTTCTGTCTGGGTAAGTGCCAGGAAGGGCATATTTCTTAAGGGAAATGGTTTACCTAACAAGACAGGCCCAACTTGTTACAAAGGACTTTACCCAGCATAAAGGAAAAGGAACTTTTGTTACCATTACAGAATCATCTGCCCCGAGTGTGCATGTGGGGGTGAGTACATCACCACGTTCTTCTTCTGACAGAAGGTGTCAGAATGACAGCCTAGAAAAATATTCTGCATCCTGGACCATTTCTGATATTAGCGATGCTAACATTAGACCAAACATGGAAGCAATAACTTTATACTCATTGCAATCTCATTTTGCCTCTGTGAAAAGAAAAGGTAGTATCAATAAAAATAGTTTCCATGGTTCGCCCCCACACCACCTGAATAGGGCCCAAAGGAAGGGCCTTATTACCTCTAAAAGGAAAAGATTCCACTGTGAGGAGTCTGCCCTTTCCGGGTCACCAATATGCTTTCTGCAATGTCAGCTCATGCTATTAACGACATTCCCTAGCTGTGCTTAAGGAGCAGGAGATTTTGCATATATCTTTTGGAGGAAAACACCAAACTCTTACATCATCCCCAAACCCACATTTTAAGGGAATGTCACATCTACTCAAAGAAGTGGGCAAATGTGACTTGGATGACAATGTACCCTCTCCTCGTCCCTGATACAACCCCTCTTCAGATGGTTCAGCCTGGACGGGTTGACTGTTCCACACAGGCTGCACGGTTGGCTGTCTGCAGGTGTGGGCAGCTCCTCTGGTCATTGTTCTGATATGCTGGTTCATACTGGCCTTCCCATAGCAGCGCTCACTCTTCCTTGCCGTTGCTTTTCTACTGATTTGTCCTCCACGTGCACCATTGCGCACCCGCTGTAGTTTGTAAGGGAAGAGAAGGTTCTCGTCAATAGTGACTGAGACCATCCTCTCCCTGAGAGAAGAATTGTTCAAAAATTGTCCTCTGCCCGTGTGACTTGCACCTAGTCATTCAGGACTGAAGTACTGCAGTCTTCCCTTTTTATAAATGTGGTAACACATGCACACAGAATTTACCCATTCAGCCTTTTTTATGTATGCAGTTCAGCGGCATTCACCATCGCTGACATCTGTCTCCAGAGATTTCATTGCTCACTCATTCTCATGATGTCTTATTTCACTGAACGTGATGTCTTCCAGGTTCACCCGTGTCGTGACCTGCGTCAGAATTCCCTCCCTTTTGAAGGCTGACTAATCTTCCATCCAAGGCTAGACCGTGCTGTGCTCCCTTTGTCTGTGGAAGGATCCTTGTTGTAGCCTGTGCCTTGTGGCTGCTGTGAGTCTGATGCTGCAGACAGTTTCTGAGACTGTGCTTTCCATGCTGTGGGAGTATGTGCCCAGGAATATAATCACCAGATCGATGGTAATTCCATGTGTAATTTTTAATGTTAATATTTACTTATTCATTCATTCATTCAAAAGGCAGGGTGACAGAGGAAGACGAAGACACAGAAGGAGAGAGATCTTCCATCTGCTGGTTTACTACCCTGATGGCTGCAATCAGGAGTATGGCACTCCATCTGGGTCTCCACATGGCACTTGGGCCATCATGCACTGCCTTCCCAGGAGCATTAGCTTCGGGAGGGGTAAATCCTGACCTGTGCACTCAGCCAAGGACTAGGAGAGAGGAGAAGGAGCAGGATGAAGGTGTGGGTAGACGGGAGGGGGGAGAGACTCAGGGCAGGTGAAGTAGTTCGAACTGGGGAAAGTGAGTTTCTACAGCTGACCTCCTGGGCTGCCCAGCTGTGCCTCTGGCCAGCGTTTGAATCTGTTGCATTGTATAAGAGTGGGAGAGAGACCAACTTTAGTTATAAATCATAGTCCTAGCCACTACCCTAGTGAAGAGAGCTGTCTCCAAAGAGCTATCTGTGTGCATTGTCTGTGTGCTGGTGACATGCTAAATCTGAAACATGAACTTATTTTTCTTTAAGACTAAAATAATAAGCTACAGGTATTTCAGGAGGAAAAATAGGAGTACTTCAATGAGAAAAATATTAAATGTTTTAAATAGAAAATAATAAAAGGGTACCTATCCACCTACTACTCATGCTTAATACACATTAATAATTTGCTTCCAATATAGCGCGGGAAAGAAAAAAATATATCACAGGTGCTGCCCACCTGCTCCTCATCCCATTCCACCTCCGCCTTCCTCAGAGTCCCAGCAGACCCGTGTAGTGGGCATGTCGTGTTCCACAGTTATCTCTGCATTTCCTGTATGTGAATAGATTTATAAATGATATTTTGGTTAACAGATGTATAAATGTTATTGTACTGCATAGATAGAGATATCTACATATTCACTAATTGCTTTTGAGACTTTTTTCATGTTGTTGTATTCGATCATTTTAACTACACAGTGTGCTCTTGTATCAATTTACTTTCCCATTCTCCTACTCAGGTACAGTCAAGTTGTCTCCACTTTTTTTGTCCTTTGAAAAAAGTGTTATCAATAGATTATTCCTATGGGGGTGGTGGCGATGAGTAAGCTTTTCTAGAAGAACTGGCATTTGGAAGGATTTGAAAATCTTTCTATCACTGGGTGATTCCAATTGCTGTTTTAAGTGATTTTAAAGACTTATATTGTTACCAGCTGCTGTGGAAGAGGTGGGATTTCTTCAAACTTGCTATAAATACTTGGTGTCAGCAGGTTTTCATATGTTCACATATGATGTTGCCCCCAGATTGGAGATGACTGCCATTGAAAAGGTGGTTTGTTACCTGCCAAAAGGAGGGGGCATGCCAGGGGCTATGTGGGGAAGCCCCCGTGTTGGTCAGGAGGGGGAGGGGAGGGGGCTTCGGCAAGAGCCTTTATTGTGGTTTACCTGGAAAAGGCAAGGCAAGGCAGGTCAGTAGTTTTCAGATTGGTTGCTTAGAGTAATTTAAATTTTTAAAAATTTATTTATTTGAGAAGTACAGGGGAGAGAGTGGGGGAGAGAGAGAGAGAAAGAGAGAGAGAGAGAGAGAGGACACCCATCTGCTTGTTCTCCAAATGCTTGCAGTGGCTCTTGTCTGAGGGATGTCCCCAGGATCCACAAAATCAGTCAGGTCTCCCTCGTGAGTGACAGAAGTCCAGCTACTTAACCATCACTGTGGCCTCCCAGACAGATCTACACTGGGAGCTGGAATCAAGAGGTAGAGGTGGAATCCAGGCACTCTGATATTGGGATGCAGGCCTCCTAGCCAGTGTCTTAAACACCAAGCCCAACAGCTGTCTGCAGTCTGGGTAATTTTTGTGAGCTCAGGAGCCTAGGTGGTGGGGCTCTAGTTGTCTGGGAGCTGGGCTTGGGTGATGAGTGCCTCCTGGGGTGTACCAGCCAGATGGAGGAGGTGGTTTGGAGTTTGGGCTCAGGATTTTAGCTTGCAAACAGAATGCGTGCTCATGAGGGAACTGACTCTACAAATCGTCTATCTTGGGGAAGGACAGTTGTTCCCTGGTCAGGCTCCAAGATGTCACTGTTCAAGAAGACAGCAAATAGTAAGTACATAAATTTTTTAAACATTAACCAATCTGAAGTCTGAAATGTTTCTCATTCTTTTAATTTGTATTTCAAATAAAAAATGAAAATTAAGTTAAACATGTTTCAATGTGTATTTTCTTGAGTGAGGTTAAATCTATCCATATGCTTATTTTCATCTGGGTTTCCTCTTCTACAAGACACCTGCTCTATCATTTGTGCATTTTCATATTGAGTCATTTATCTTTTTCACATTGACTTATAGGTGAATGGCCAAGGTACTATGCATATAAATCCATCATAGACTGTAGCGGTTACATCAGCTTTTTGTTATTTGTAGCTTCATTTCCCTTTTCTGTGACATCTTTTGATATATATATATATATTCATTTTTAATTTTAATGTCAATACGTTTATCAATATTTACCCTCAACATTTATGTTTTTCTGCATCTAATTCAATATATGATTTTTCACCAGGAAGAAAGGTTTATATAATTGCTTTTCAGACATTTTAGTTTTATTTATTTATTTATTTTTAAATTTTTGACAGGCAGAATGGACAGTGAGAGAGAGACAGAGAGAAAGGTCTTCCTTTACCGTTGGTTCACCCTCAAATGGCTGCTGCGGCCAGTGCGCTGCGCTGATCCGAAGCCGGGAGCCAGGTGCTTCTCCTGGTCTCCCATGCGGGTGCAGGGCCCAAGCACTTGGGCCATCCTCCACTGCCTTCCCGGGCCACAGCAGAGAGCTGGACTGGAAGAGGAGCAACCCGGACAGATTCCGGTGCCCCGACCGGGACTAGAACCCGGTGTGCTGGTGCTGCAAGGCAGAGGACTAGCCTATTGAGCTGCGGCGCCGGCCTTCAGACATTTTAGTTTTTAAAATAACTTTGAAAGCTCTAATGAACGTGTATGTAGTGATTGAATCTGATGTATTTCCATGTGGACAGCCAATTGTTCTACCACCATTTGTAAAAAGGTCCATCTTCTTCTTTTTTAAGGTTTTATTTATTTATTTGAGAGGTAGAGCTACAGGCAGAGCGAGAGACAGATAAAGGTCTTCCTTCCACTAGTTCACTCCCCAGTGGCCACAATGGCCAGAGCCAGGAGCTTCTTTCGGGTCTCCCATGTGGATGTGGGGGTCCAACCACTTGGGCCATCTTCTACTGCTTTCTTAGGCTATCAGCAGAGAGCTGAATCGGAAGAGGAGCAACTGGGACATGAACCAGCACCCATATGGCATGCCAGCACTGTAGATGGAGTCTTAGCTTAGTATGCCACAGCGCTGGCCCTCAAAAGGTCCATCTTTACTGCATTGATTATTAATAATCTATAGAAAGGCCTAATTGTCTTTTCTTCAGGAAATGTTTCATAGACATTTAAAACCTGTTTTCTATTATTAGGATATAGAATATGATCCATATCAATAGGATATACCTTATTAATTACATAAATTAATTTTTCTATATCCATTTTTGTTATTTTGGTATATTTGACCCATGATCAGTTGAGAGAGATACATTTAAAGTATCCTACATCTACTATTTCTGTTAACTTTTCCATGCATTTAGTTTTACTTTGTAACTATTGCTGATTCACTGCTTAATACATAGTCTTTTTTTTAATGAAGATTTTATTTATTTATTTATTTGAGAGGTATAGTTACAGACAGTGAGAGGGAGAGACAGAGAGAAAGGTTTTCCTTCCATTGGTTCACTCCCCAGATGGCCACAGTGGCCAGAGCTGTGCAGATCCGAAGCCAGGAGCCAAGTGCTTCTTCCTGGACTCCCATGCGGGTACAGGGACCCAAGGACTTGGGCCACCTTCTGCTGCTTTCCCAGGCCATACCAGAGAGCTGGATTGGAAGTGGAGTAGCCGGGACTAGAACCAGCGCCTATATGGGATGCCGGCACTGTAGGTGGAGGATTAACCTACTGTGCAAAGGTGCTGGCCCTGATACATAGTCTTAACTGCCGTATCTTCATTGTGTGTTTCACCCTGTGCTATTTTAAAGTGTGTTCTTTGGAGTTTCACTTAACAGCTTGTCATTATTTCAATATTATTTTACTGGACACAGGATTGATACCTCTGTATTGCATTTATTGATTAAACTTTCTTGGTTTTGTTCTGTGATTTAATCTGAAAATCAGTGTTTTAAAATAATTGGTGAGTTAAACTTTTTTTTACATTTGTAGATATGAAAGTGATACTTGATCTTATTTGTGTCATATTGTGTAATATTTTGTTTTGTTTTTATGTTTTTAAAATATTTTTAAGATAATTTGGCAATTTCTTACAAAATTGAGTAAACTCTTACCATATGATGCAGCCATTGTGCATAATACCCAAAGGAATTGAAAGCTGATGTCCATAAAAGCCTGCACATACAACTGCTTATAGCAGCTTTATTTATAATTTCCCAAAAGTGAGATGCAATCAAGATGTTTTTCAACAGTGTGAATAGATAGATAAGCTACAGTACATCCAGATACTGGAATAAAAAGAAATGAGGTATCAAGTAATGAAAAGACTCAGACAATCATTAAATGTATATTACTAAGTGAAAGAAACCAGTCTTAAGAGAATACATACTGTGTGATTCCAACTATGTGACATTCTGTAAAAGGCCTGATGACAGACAGTCAAAGAATTAGTGATTGCCAGGCACTGGGAGGGATTGTGGGAGGGATGGACAGATAGGGCACAAAGGATTTTTAGGACAGTGACATGGAGCTCTATGATACTTGAGTGGTAGATACACATCAATACACATTTGTCTACACCCTGACAATGTACAACAGCAAGGGTGAATTCTGATGTAAACCAAGGACTTTGGGTAAGAGTGAAGTATCCGTGAAGGTTTTTTGTTGGTCACAAATGTTCCACTCTGGTGCAGCAATGTTGATGGCAGGGGAGACTGCATGTTGGGGCAGGAATGATACTGAAAACCTCTATTTTCCATTCTGTGAACTTAAAGCTACTCTACAAATTACAGTCTATTAAAAATATATTACTTACTGTGTGACCTGTTAGCTTTGTTTCTTTGCTCAATTCCTTTGAGAATTAGTAAAGTTGTGATTTGTATTCTAAGGTTACTTTTATTCCATCACATAATTACCTCAAAATTCTATTTTCTTAAAGAATATTTATGAGTTCCCTTCCAAGAACAATCATAAAATTAGCTTGTTTGCATTTTCTCTCCAGTCCTATTCCTTAACCACCCATTTTTGCTTATTAATATGATTATTCATAGTTTTGTCCTATTGCTGCATATTATGAATGTTTATACTTTAATTACACTATTAGCTCTAAGCTATATTTTAAAGTTCCCAGTTATTTTAGATTAAACATTTAATGAACTTATTCTAATCTTGGAGATTTCTACTTCCTGTCTTTCCACAGTTCTACTAACTGAAGCCTTCCTATTGTCAGGGGACAGAACACACGTTAGCCTGCCACCTCAGTCCTCGCATTTGCTTATATCTTTGTTCTATATTTAAATATCACAGCTATTTTCTCTCTGTTATTTTCCTAACTTGGTTGGCTGAGATTCATCCTTTATCAGTTTTCTCAGGAATACAGATGGGCACAATAATTCCTGAGTTCTTGTGTGTTTATCTCTGTGTGTCATTTGTATCCTTGAAAGACACATTCTGGTAGCTGGAGACCACCTCTGTGACTCCTCTGTGTGCGCAGTGCCTCTCGCTTTACTTGAGCCACGCGGGAACCCAGCAGCTTTCTGCCCACTCCTGATCCTTCCCGGTCCCACATTTGCTGCTGCAAGCAGGGGTCACCCCGTCACCTGTTGTTTCCCCACCCCGCCGTCCCCTCGGAAATGCATTGTCACTGGAGTTTTTCCCTGGGTTAAACTGCCGCTGGGCTCTCTTCTCTCCTCTCCTCTCCTCTCCTCTCCTCTCCTCTCCTCTCCTCTCCTCTCCTCTCCTCTCCTCTCCTCTCCTCTCCTCTCCTCTCCTCTCCTCCCCTCCCCTCCCCTCCCCTCCCCTCCCCTCCCCTCTCCTCTCCTCTCCTCTTCTCTTCTGTCCTTCTTGAGTGGCTTTTTGTCCCAAACCAGTGACGATTGGCAGCTTCTGTACATAATTTGTAGTTTGTGGCTTCTGTCTCTTAGCTTCACAGGAATTTTTGGAGTTTGCAAAATGGCTTTGTTTCTCCTTATTGTTTTTTGATGACTTCCAGGAGGGGAAGGGAACATGCTGACTCACAAAGACTTGTTTGTACGTAAGTTCGGAAGGTTGAGAGTGCTGAGTGTATGGCTTTCTTCTCAGTGTACTTTTGGTTGTTTTCTTCTAATTTTTCTTTTTTTTTCTTTTTATTTTTTTTTT
>JADBBT010003572.1:0-11327 GCA_015711505.1 Sylvilagus bachmani | reverse complement strand
GAGGCGCCTTTCTCTGAAGGGAGGAAGGAACCTCCACTGTGATACGGCCTTGACTAAACAAGTTCAGAGTTGGTGAACTCAAGGGGCTTCCATAGCCTAGACAGCTCATAGCAAGAGTCTCGGGTGATTGCTGACGTCATAAATAAGAGTGCCAATTGTTAAATCAACAACAGGAGTCACTGGGTACATGCTCCCCATGTAGGATCTCTGTCCTTAATGTGTTTTACTATGAAACTTAAAAACAACACTACTAGTCGAACAATACCCTATATCTTGTGCGGTTGCGTGAGTGCAGCCTGTTGAAATCCTTGCTTAGTATATACTAAGTTGATCTTCAGTATATGAAGGTAATTGAAAATGAATCTCGATGAAGGGTGGGATGGGAGAGGGAGTGGGAGAGGGGAGGGCCTCGGGAAGGAGGGAGGTTGGGGGGAGAAGCCACAACAATACAAAAGTTTCTCTTTGTAAATTTACATTTATTAAATAAAAAAAAAGAAAGATCTTTTCTTTATGTTTTACTGTGGAGAGTTTGACTACAATGTGTCGTGGTGAAGATCTTTTCTGGTCATGTTTATTGGGAGCTCTGTGTACTTATTGTACTTGGATGTTTCTTTCTTTCTCCAAACTGGGGAAGTTTTCTGTTATTATTTAATTAAGAAGGACTTCTAATCCTTCTCTGTTTCCATGCCTTCTGGAACTCCTAGGATCCCAAGTTGGGTCATTTGTGAGCATCTTGTAGATCTCCACTGTGTTTTTTAGTTTTCTAATTTCTTCTTTTTTTTTGAGCTGACTGTAATATTTCCTGAAATTTTTCTTCTAGTTATGATATTCTTTCTCCAATCTTACCTATTGTGCTCTTAAGGCTTTCCACTACATTTTTATTTGATCTATTGAATTCTTCATTTCTAGTATTTCATTCTGACTTCCCTTTAATGTCTCAATTTCTTGGAACATTTTTCATTTAGATCATGAATTTGCTTCTCATTGCTTCTAAGTAATCTGACAATTAGTTTTCTGAATTCCATTTCTGGCATCTCCTCAATCTCTTCATCTTCATCCTCTACCATTGAAGAGTTGTAGTGCTCCTTTGAGGAGCTCGTAGTGTCTTCCTTATTCTTATTTAGGGTTTTTCCTTTGTTTTTCAGCGTTTGTGTATTTTTTCTTTTTTCTGTGGAGATTCTGTTGTGGTGAGGTTTCCCTCTATTATGAGCTGCTATATGTCTGTGCATTGCAAGTGGAAGAACAGAGCCCTGCTCACTTCTCAGTTGTGGTGGAGGTCAGTACAAGCTCCAGTGTGTGGAACCCTGCCTACCGAGGCCTGGCTCACTTCTCAATGGTGGATGGAATAGGCTCGAGTTTTGGATATTCAGGACTTCTTGTTATATGGCTTGCGTGGTGGGAAGGAAGTCTTCTAAAATGTGGTCCTCATTCCTGAGTGGGGGGTGTGGTTAGATAGCCCCCACAATTGATGAGTATATGCATAGGAGGCAAAGGCTGCAGTCCTCTGCTTACTTTCAAAAATGTAAACAAACAAGATGGCTTCTCTCAGCTGGCTGAAGATCCAGGTTGGGGCAAGGGGCGGGGAGGAGATGGAGATGAGCAGGGGGGTGTCTGACCTCTCTGTTTACTCCTCTATACGTTCTCTGTTCTTTATATATCAACCAGTATATAAGGTATTGTGTTAGAGCAGTACAAATGGCCCAAGGCAACAACCTCTATAGCCCAGTAGAAATCTAGACCTAAGGGGCCAGCGCTGTGGCGTAGTAGGCTAAGCCTCCTCCAACAGCACCAGCATCCATGTCTGCTCCAGTTTGTGTCCTTGCTGCTCTTCTGATCCAGCTCTCTGCTATGGCCTGGGAAAGCAGTGAAAGATGGCCCAAGTGCTTGGGCCCCTGCAGCTGTGAAGTACACCCAGAAGAAGCTCCTGGCTCCTGGCTTTGGATCAGCCCCACTCTGGCCATTGCAGCCATATGGGGAGTAAACCAGTGGATGGAAGACCCTTCTCTCTGTCTTTCCTTCTCTCTGTCTGTAATTCTACCTTTCAAATAAATAAATAAAATCTTAAAGAAGAAGAAAAAGAAACATACACCTAAAGGACATTAGAGCAGAAGTCTACTGTTCGATCAAACAGCACTGCAGAACTTTGGAAGAAAATAAAATGGTGCAACTATCTTGAAATTCCAAAACATTTAACTAAATATCTACATTTTTATATTTTTATTTAAAAATACAAATGTGATTTATTTAAATTTTTTAAAGATTTATTTATTTGTCTGAAAGGCAGAGTTACAGAGAGGCACAGGAAGAGGCACAGAAAGAGAGAGGTCTTCCATCTGCCTGTTCACTCCCCAGATGGCCAAAACGGCTGGAGCTGGGCTGATCCAAAGCCAGGAGCCAGGAGCTTCTTCCAGGTCTCCCACATGGATGCAGAGGTCCAAAAACTTGGGCCATCTTCTACTGCTTTCCCAGGTCATAGCAGAGAGCTGGATTGTAAGTGGAGCAGCCGAAGCTCAAACCAGCACCCAAATGGGATGCTGGCACTGCAGGCAATGGCTTTACCCACTATGCCATAGCACCAACCCCAAATGTAATTTATTTTTAATTTCAAACTATAAATAGCAATCATGTGAAGATAATATCGAAGAATAGCAATGGTACATCACCTTCCTGACTGCTCTCCTTAGATGTGCACACACCCCAGAAAAGCACCCCCAATGCAAAATTGTAAGTAAAGCACAACTGAGTGAAAACACCAGTGTAATACTCAATAAATCTAAAGAAAAACTTCATGACAGCACATGACACACATACAACCAGATGCTAAAACTGAAAATGCAAGAAACAAAGCAGTCAGTCCTCAAATGTGCAGTGGTGTACATGATTTTCTTAAAATCAAACCCTTACATCCACCTGGTAAACAGTAATGCTGGCTAACACTTATGATGTTGGAGAACCTTTGCAGATTACTACCCAAAACATATCAGTGTGGGAGTATCTGACTTTTTATGGATGAAGGTTGAAGAAGAGATGGCAAAGTCCAATTGAACAATCCAGCAACAGAACCTGAAGTGGTGGTGGTGGTGGTGGGTGAACATGGAGGGGCGGGCCGAGCAGGTGGGTGTGTGGGGTGAAAGACAATATGCAAATAGACCAAGAGTACTAATCAATCAGACATTTAATCATTCAGCTGCATTGCTCCCTTTGGCATAACTTGGGCAGATTTCCCCCTGCCCCGCCTTTTTCTTTTTTCTATTTCAGCTTTAGAAATATGTTTACACTAAGAGATGTGTAATAGACATAATCAAAGCAAGGCTAATGAAAAGAAAACCAGATAGAATGGAAAATGAAATATAGGCAAATTATAGAATGTCAAGAAGTAGAAAAATATATCAAGGGTGATCATTTCAAAGGTAACTATAAACACGTATTCAAGTCCATAAAATGTGGAGCAATACAACAGTGGGTAATCTTGAATTTTTATAAATTATGCCTTCAAGAAATCAAAACAGAGTGTGTGTGCAAATGTATATATGCTAACGCAGAGCTAGCTAGAAGAAGGATTACAACCCAAGGAACAAAACATAAACATATCTTTTTTTAAAACCTTAATGTGTTTTAGGTGGGATGGTTGTCAGGGATATTGGCACATGCACATGTGTTTTAAATATTCAGAGCAATCTGTTAATAGAATCATCAGCCAGAAAGAACTTTCTTAATTACAGCAAAAAGACACAACAAGACCCCCCACTAGGCTACAACTCCTCAAGCCCAAGCTTTGCATGAAATGGCAACTTGATGCAAACTTCTCAAGGTCAACAAACAGAGGAATAGGCTGAGAAGTGGCCAAAAATAGAGACAGCAGACTTTCATGGTAATGGAGTCAGGGTTTCTAAAATATATATTTTTTTTCTCTGAGCTGCTGATTCATCATGAAACAATGAAAAGGTTACTCATGCACATGAACTAAACTTTAAACCACTTTTGACCCAAAGCATGTAATAAATGTTCTGTCTCTCTGCTGCCAAAGCGTCTGTCAGTTCAGAAAGAGTTTGCCTCCGTAATGCCAGACATCTGTGCGAAAGCTGAAAATTTTGGTCAAGGATTTTAATGTTTTGTCGACATGGTGCCAAACATCTGGGTATTTGAAAATATCTAGATAATTGCCTGATATTTGACTTTGCGTCCAGATGTTTGGCATCAAATTAAATACCACCTTACTATGTAAGTACATACATGATGTAAAAGTGCTCACAATATACCATTAATACAAAATAACGGGTTTAAAGCTGTACATACAATGTGATCCCAGGCTTGAAAGCAAAAATTGTATATTTGCCCATGGCAAAGGACCCAGAAGGAAACATACTGAAATGTTTACAGTGATCATTCATTCCCTCGGTGGTGGGATTGTTGCTGATCTTGATTTTATTCATAGCTTTTTGGAACTCTCTCTAATGTCCTTCAGTTAAGCGTGTATTGCTTTAATAATCACAAAAGCATTTTAATTGTGTGATTAGATGGTGTCAGTTAATTTGGAAATGAATACATTTAGTTTACTACTTGGCATTGTACACACGATTGTAGCAATGTTACTGTTATAGATACTATGGTTTGGGGAAAGAAAGTACAAGCGCATTAGCAAAGATGGGCCCTCTTTGGAAATCCATGGACTACTAGACATTGAACTGACTGGGTTTCTTTATCTTGCACACATCCCATTGTTGGACTGCCAGCAGGTCGGTGTAAGCCCACAATGCCAGCTGCCTCTGGACAATGTCCTGCACTTGACCTGTGGGTGGAAAAGCTGGTTTCCTCCACCACCCTCACTCATGCCACCACTTCCCATGGCATTTTTACCTTCCACTCCCAGTCCCCTTTCTTCTCTGCAACTGATAAGTTATAGTTAGCCCTTACTCATGTTTTTTGTATTAGAATGTCCTCCAAAGTCAGATGCATATAATGTTACTTATTCAGCCTCAGACTTGGTCTCAATCCTTCAGTTTATAGATGTGGAGACTGAGGCCCAAGGAGGCTGAACACCAGGCCTAAGATGGTACATTCAAGACAAGAATAATGGGGCCAGTGCTGTGGAGTAGTGGTTAAAGTTGCTGCCTACAGTGCAGGCATCCCATATGGGTGCTGCTTCCAGTCTTGGCTGCTCCACTTCCAACCCAGCTCCTTGCTAATGTGCCTGGGAAAGCAGCAGGTCCTTGGGCCCCTACACCCATGTGGGAGACCTGGAAGAAGCTCCTGGCTCCTGGCTTCGGATTGGCGCAGCTCCAGCAGTTGCAGCCATTTTAGGAGTGAACCAGCAGATGGAAGATTCTCTCTCTCTCTCTCTCTCTCTCTCTCTCTCTGCCTCTCTGTAACTCTGCCTTTAAAATATATAAATAAATCTTAAAAAATAATGAAGACTAGAACAAAGGGTTTGTTTCCAGCACGTGGTGTTTTTTGTTACACATCACTACAAGGGTTCCTCAAGTCCCCAAATGCCCTCATCTATACAAGTAGAATAAATATTTGCATGCAAACTGCTTTGGTATTTTTGAGATGGAAACTAAGTATAGATATCAAGTATTATTTTATCGACCTTTTTCATATTTTATAAACTCTACTATTCAGTAATGCTTAGAAAAAAATTAGATGTGATCAAGATAGAACCTCAAATAGAATCCTAGTAAAAATGTAAGCTCTTAAACGTATCAGATTCTTAATTGATCTGAAATGTCTAGGAAAGCAAGTGTTCTTCTGAGTATCTAAACACACCCAAATTAAATAAGAACAAGTAGTAAAGTTACCCTAAAACTTTTGAAATGGAAAATCTGAGAACCCTTTTTAAAAGCAACAAAAAAGAACAAAGAACTCTGGTGTGTGTGTGTGTATTGCCCCTTTGTAGAGAGCAAAGTGACCATAATCCACTGATGAATCCCATACATTCTTCAGTCATTGTTAATCTTAAAAAGCTGCTCAATAAACACTTAAAAAAAAAAAGCAAACACTGTATTCTTGTTTATTTTTAAATTCTTACTGTAGTTCAAGAACGAATTGACTAACCTGAAAAAAACACCAGGTAAATAGATCTGAAAAAAATGGCTCCCACTTTCTGGCCAAACTTTAAGCTTTACAATTTAGGAATATCAGTTGTTAAAGCCTTCTGTCCCTCATATTCCCTTTCCAATGGGAGGGGAGAAAAAACAAAATAATCTTTTCTAGGCAGTTAGCCCTGTAGTAACATGCAACTTGCTTAACTCAGCTCTTCAGAGCCAGACCCAAGGAAGACTTGCACGTTACAAAGAATTTCACAAAACACATGCTTAGTTCCATCTGGAAACACCCCTGACTCTTAACACTTCCAGGATTTTTAAAAAGAATTTATTTGCACAAGAAATATAAAATGTGAAAAGAAATAAGAAGTTAATCTGTAAGTTCTTTGTCTCTCCTACAGACTATTTTCAAAATATCTTTTCATGAAGCAGAGTTTGGGGCCATGTAGTTACCAGTATGCAAGCTTCTTACTGCTGCTGTGTATGTAGTGTTTATGTTTTCAAAGCATTTCACCATCACTAACTTCATGTCAACCAAGCAAGGTGGTGATCTCGATGGAAACATGATCTAATCCAGTTTGGAAAAATCCGCTCCCAAACGTCACACCTGAAGCAGGAAAAGTTCTCATCTCTCTGTGCCACACTGCTGTCTGAACTGAGGTCTCACACAGTGTATCCCTTGCGTCACAGCCAAGCCAGGTCAAGGCGAAAGTCCTCGTGAACTGGTTTCTGTTGACTGGGGGTTTTTGTGTGTTACAGACAGCGGTGATGATGTATTTGGTAAATTTTGTTGTGTTTTGTGTTGTTTGGGACTGGTTTGATTTTTTTCCAAAAAAAGAAATGGTGATTCAGCCAGGTACCCGTCCAGCCGAGACGACCGAAGGCTGCTGGTGTTCTGAGAACTCGGCACCGATGTTCTAGCACTATCCTCGAGATGGAGCTGAAGGCTTTTAGGAGTGGGAGCATGGGAGGATTTGGGACTCTGTGCAGTTTCCCCAGAAAAAAAGGAGACCGTCATTATCCTATAATGCGGTCCATTGTAAGAGAAGTTTACGGTTAGGTTTTGACAAAAGGAGCCGTTCAGGTCTGCACAGTTGCTGGTTTCGCATCCTGTCGCTCACTCTCTTCTCAAGAACAGTTTAGAGCAGCTGAGCTGTCAGGGATGACTTGATTCCTCCGAATTGACTCTGTTCCAAAACCTCATTATTGGAAAACTTTTCCATTTGATGCTAAATATAGGATATTACATAAACACAATGTATTGTAGGTCAAATCCTGTTACCAAAAATGCTAAGAGCCTATCCAATTTGGAGTTGGGAAGGGAGATTCTATTAGAACTCTCCAGTACAGATCAAATCTGATTACAATTATATACAACAAAGCTATTTTCAAGGCCTAGCCAATGGACACCATATTTCAATTGTCAGTAGAGAATCCTTGTGAGTGGTTTGAAATGAGAGTTGCTTTAACAGAAACATGAGCTGTTCTCAATCTTTTCCATCTCACGGTGATCGCACCCTCCTAAACTCACAGCTTTATCACTCAAGTGGAGTTGAATCATTTTGTTGCTTTATGATATGCTCATCTGTTGTTCAAGGTATAACATCATCTAGCATTTTCTAAGTATCATTGTTTGTCTCTTCAACTTAACTGTAAGGTATCTGAGGGCAAATATCCAGTGTTTTACTTCTGTGTATATTGCATTCTGCTAGGTGCAGAGAAAGTCCTTAATCAAAGGAAGGGAGACAGGAAGAGCAAGGAGCAGAAGATGGTATGACAACTTGAGGCAGAATAAATGCCCTTCTGAATGGGATGCATTGAAACTTTAAGGGATTTTTTTTTAAGTTTGTTCTATTTTTATTCATTTTGAAAGGCAGAGCATCAGTGAGGGTGGGCAGAGAGAGAGAGAGAGAGAGAGAGAGAGAGAGAGATCTTCTATCTACTGGTTCACTCCCCAAATGCCAACAGCCAGGGCTGGGCCAGGCCTAAACCAGGAGCCAGGAATTTCATGAGGATCTCCCACAGGAGTGACAGTGCTCAAGCACTGGAACCATTATTTGCTGCCCCTCAGGAAGCTGGATTGGAAGTAGAGGTGACACTTGATCCCAGGCATTCTGCTATGGGTTGAGGATTTCCCAGAAGGTGTTTTAACCAGCTGTGCTACAACACCCACCCCTGAAGGATTTTATGTAGTAATGAAAACTCTCACTTAACACTTGACTTAAAGTAAAGGAAGAAAATGGACTCACTATAGCTCTCTAGTCGTGAACAAGCTAGCCTTATAAATGTGCAGCTTCCAAATGCATTTCCGCTCAGCACACTGTGCTCTCATTTTTCAAACCTGAGCATCAGACAGATACACATTCTTTCAGTCACCTGGGCACCAAATGGAGAGGCTTCATCTCCACAGCACCTGTGAGCCAGGAGGCAACTCCTTCTGTTTTGACTTCTGCCAAGGGCTTAGAAGACTCATCAGCAGCTTTAGGATCTCCCTGTGTTCCACCTGCCCCTGTCTGTCTCAGTGGGCCCATTTGAATGTACTGTGTACTGCAAACTAATGGTGTCTTTCTATGCGAGCTCCAGGGGCAGCAGTTTGGCCATGCTTAGGTCGTAGGTTCTCAAGCTCTAAGCCCTTGCCCCTAAATTGACTAGGCTAATGGATTCTTCTATTTGAAAGTGCTATGCTGAAAATTTTTTAGAAGAAGGCATTTTTTAAAAGATTTATTTATTTATTTATTTATTTGAAAGGCAGAGAGGCAGAGAGAGAGAGAGAGAGAGAGAGAGAGAAGTCTTCCATCTGCTGGTTCACTCCCCAAATGGCCACAACAGCCAGAGCTGGGCTAATCCAAAGCTGGGAGATTGGAGATTCTTCTGAGTCTCCCACGTGGGTTCAGGGGCCCAAGGACTTGGGCCATCTTCCATTGCTTTCCCAGGCCATAGCAGAGAGTATCGTCACAGCGCCAGTCCCTAGGAAAGGCATTTGGTACAACAGCTAAGACAAGGCTGAAGACACCGCTGACCTATGCTGAGGTACCAGGGGTCAAGACTCAGCTCTGGCTCCTGACTTCAGCTTCCTGCTGACATGCACCCTGAGAAACAGCAGTGGTGGCTCGGGTAACTGGGTGCCTGACACCAATGTGGGGCCCTGGATCGAGTTCCCTGTGCCTGAATTTGGCCCCAGTCCCGCCCTGGTCATTGCAGGCGTTTCACACTGAACCAACAAATGAGAGCTCTTTCTGTTTGGCTATCTCTGGATCTCTCTCTCTCTCCCTGCCCCGAATCTGTGCATTTCAAATAAAATAAATTTCTTTTTCAAAATCTTCGTTAGGTGGGAAACTTCTGCACTAAGAAACAGCAGCCCTTTTTCTGCTAGAGAAGCTTTGGCTGATCTTGATCTAGGATAAAATCAGATTGAAAATACAAAATCAGACCTTTGCACCTGAAATCTAATTATCTGTGTCTTAGAGAACTGGGTCTGAAGAGAGGATCTTCATCCTAGCCTTCAACCCCCAGCTCTTTTCCATCTTTGTAATCTTTACTTCCTTCCCCTTACTCCCGACTAACTGCCCTAGGATAGAGAGAACACATTGGGAGTTCTGTGGGTTTGTTTTGTATCAGTTTTCTTTTTCTTCTTGCAACTTTTAAACTTGAGATTTAATTCACATAATACAAAATTTGCCATTTGAAAATATACAACTTGGTGGGGCTTTGGTATATTCAGTGCTGTGCAACCATCACCTTTATCTCTTTCCACCCCTAAAGGTAGCTCCATGCACCTTAAACAATCACTCCCCAAACCACTTCCCCCCAAGCCTTTGCACCACTTTTGTTCTCTATGGATTTGCTCAATCTGGACATTTCATATAAATGGAACCACACAATATGTGATCATTGTGTCTGGTTTCTTTCATCATATTTTCAAGATTCATTGTATTATAATGAGTTATTACTTCATTCTTTTTCATGGTTAAATAATATTGCATTGCAGAACTCGTCCTCCTTTGTTTATCCATTAATCATTTGATGAACATTTATGTTGCTCAAACATTTTTGCTATTCTGAATAACACAACAACCAACATTCATGTACAAGTTTTTGTGTGGACATATATTTTCATTTCTTTTGACCATACATCTAGGAATGGAGTTACCAGGTTATACAGGAACTCAGGCTTAACTTTTTATAAAGAAAGACTTATCTGTTTATTTAAAAAGTAGAGTTACAGAGAGGGAGAAGAAAAGAGAGAGATCTTCCATCTCCTGGTTCACACTTTGAATGGCTGCAACAACCAGGGCTGTGGCAAGCTGAAGCCAGGAGCCAGTAGCTTCTTCCTAGTCTGCCACGTGGGTGCAGGGGCCCAGGGACTTGGGCCATCTTCTGCTGCTTTCCCAGGCACATTAGCAGGGAACTGGATCAGAAGTAGAGCAGCCAGGACTCAAACTGGCACCCATATAGGATGCTGGCACTACAGGTGGGCGCTTAGCCCACTGTACCGCAGCACCAGTCCCTAAGCTTAACTTCTTGAGGAACCAAGTTATAGCATCATTTTACATTCCTCAGCAGTTTATGGAGTTACTGATTTCTCCACATCCTCACCAACATTTTTCTTTTGACTATAACCATCCTTATGAGTGTGCCACGGTCCCCACAGTTTTGATTTGCATTTCCCTAATGATTAGTGGCATTGAGCATCTTTCCATGTGCTGTTGACTGTGTGCATGTTTTCTTTGGAGAATTATCTGTTAAAACCTTCACTCTTTTTAAAATTGAGTTATTTCTCTTTTTATTATTGAGTTGTAAGAATTCTTTCTATATTATGGACACTAGTATATCAGTTACAAGGGTTTTCTTGGGGGGTACCTTTATAAGAGAAGGAAAGAACTGTTCATACTTATTCAGAGAATATGGATAAAAACTGAGACTATTCAAAAAAAAAACAGGATGTAGGATCAACGTTTTTTGGAGGATCTCAGTCTAGTAAGTTGAAGAATAAATGCCATGTTAATTTTCATGAAGCAGTTAATATGTATAGATGATGAAATATAGTTAATCAAATGAAATATTCTCTCTGTATTACCTAGGTTGCTAAATGCCAGGGAGAGGTATTTAAATAAGCATTTTAAAATTATGAGCTTTTAGGCAACTTAAGGTCAAGATGAAAAGACAAAAAAACACACATCTAAACACATAACTAATAAAAGAAGGATTTGTATGCTAGAGTGGCTTAGAAGAGATAAGTGTTTATCCAGGGAGGTTTCAGTCTTTTTTTTTTTTTTTTTTTTT
>JADBBT010003571.1:0-11327 GCA_015711505.1 Sylvilagus bachmani | reverse complement strand
TTTTCTTGTACAAGATTGCTTTAGCCTTTCAAGGTCTTGTGTGTCTCCATATGAATCTCAGCATCATTTTTTCCAGATCTGTGAAGAATGTCTTTGGTATCTTGATTGGTATCACATTGAATGTATAAATTGCTTTTGGGAGAATGGACATTTTGATGATATTGATTCTTCCAATCCATGAGCATGGAAGATTTTTCCATTTTTTGGTATCCTTTTCTATTGTTTACTTTAAGATTTTGTAATTCTCATCGTAGAGATCTTTGACGTCCTTGGTTATGTTTATTCCAAGGTATTTGATTGTTTTTGTAGCTATTATGAATGGATTGATCTTAAAAAGTTCTTTCTCAGCCATGGCAATGCCTGTGTATACAAAGGCTGTTGATTTTTGTGCATTGATTTTATATCCTGCTACTTTTCCAAACTCTTCTATGAGTTCCAATAGTCTCTTAGTAGAGCTCTTTGGATCCCCTAAATAAAGAATCATATCTTCTGCAAAGAGGGATAGTTTGAGTTCTTCCTTCCCAATTTGTATTCCTTTAATTTCTTTTTCTTGCCTGATGGTCTACGTCTTCGAGAACTATGTTGAATAGCAGTGGTGAGAGTGGGCATCCCTGTCTGGTACCAGATCTCAGTGGAAATGCTTCCAACTTTTCCCCATTCAACAGGATGCTGGCTGTGGGTTTTTCATAAATTGCTTTGATTATATTGGGGAATGTGCCTTCTATACCCAATTTGCTTAGAGTTTTCATCATGAAAGTGTGTTCAATCTTATCGAATGCTTTCTCCGCATCTATTGAGATAATCATATGGTTTTTCTTCTGCAGTTTGTTAATGTGGTGTATCACATTGATGGATTTGGGAACATTGAAACAACCCTGCATACCAGGGATAAATCCCACTGGTCTCGGTGGATGATCTTTCTGATGTGTTTTTGTATTCTATTTTGAGAATTTTACTGAGGATTTTTGCCTCCATGTTCATCAGGAATATTGGTCTGTAATTTTTTTCTTCTGGAGAGTACGCCTGTGAATTCCGTGAGTTCTCTCACCCACTGTTTCTTTTTTCACAGTCTCAGTACACTAGCACCACACATTCACTAGGTCATAATCTGTTATTTCACCCCTCCCCCTAAAAGAGTCAGGTTTTTCTGCTTGGCTGAGGGCGAGTTCAGTCTTGAGGTCACGCCGCTTATGACATATGTCCAAAATGGCACCTGCTCTTTGTCTTGCTCCCCTTTGAGAGGTGAGCGGACAGAGAGAAACTTGTGCCCATACTGGTCATTTTTTTTCCCCTCTCTCTTCTGGTTAGCCTGGTGAACTTTTCCCCACGGGGTTTCAAGCCTCGTTCCCTCTAGTCTCCTCCTTCCTCTTTCTCTCTGGTATCTCAGGCTATTGAGGTTCAGCTCACCTCGCATTCCAGCGCTGGTGTGTTGATTCTGCCGCTGGTGTCCCAAGCCATGGGCTCCCACACCCTCCACGCAGGTCCACCGTGAATCACTATTTCTAGAAGGGTTTCTTCTGCCTTTTCTTCCCTTTCTCTTCCATGAACCTGCAGTATCTCCACTTTTATTAAACTGTCTCTTCCCGGATTATCAGTGTGCCTCCCTTCCTATTCCGCCATCTTCAGTGTGAATAAGTTTCTAAATCAATTGAGTTAACCAAAATACTGATTAGCCTGAGTAGGCCTGACCTAATCAGATGATATTTTATAAGAGAATTTAGTAATTAGAGATGAAAGAGGACATAGAGGTTTCACCTAATAGCCTGGAAGAAAGGGAATATTTATTTATTCATTTTTATTTATTAGAAAGGCATAATAAAAATGAGAGAAAGAGCTAGGAAGAGATATGTCATCTGTTCCCTAAATGACCACCACAGACAAGGCTGAATCAGGACAAAGCCAGTAGCCAAGAATTCCATCCAGATCTCCCACATGGGTTTCAGGGACTCAGGTACCTGAATTCACATGTGCTGCCTCTCAGGATGCAATTAGCAGGAAATTGACAGAACTGCATCCCAGGTACTTAGATATGGGATGTGGGAATCCCAAGTAGTGACTTACCCCACTGTACCACAATGCCTGCCCTGAAAGCAAATATTTCTATTGTTAACTTCCTATGAGGGCCATGCAACAAAGGCTGTGGGTGAACATAAGTAACAAAGTGGTCACTGACTGACAGCTAGCAAAAAAATGTGGACATTAGTCTTAACAGCTGCAATAAAATTAATTTTCCAACAACTAGTCGTCTTGGAAGAAGACTGAAAGTCTCAGATAAGAATTCCAGTCTGGCTAGCACATTGATTTTAGCCTGGGGAGATCATAAATATTGATTCAGACTCCAGATTCGTGGTAACTCTTAGATGATAAATTTGTGATGTTTTAAGCCCACTAAATGTGTGGTAATTTGTTACTAAGCCACATAAAATGAATACACTTTTGTACCTGTATTTAGAATGATTCTGTAACAAATATCTAAAAGAATGAAATGGCTTTGGACTCCGATTGTGTATGAAGACTTTGGAGTTTTAAAATATATGATAGAGAATATCTAAGTTGCTTTGCATAGACCATAACTAGATAATGTTCCAGGTACTGATGAAAGTAATGTATATTCTATAGCTGTAGGATGGATTGCAAATGTCTTTTAGGCTCACTTGATCTGTAGCATGGGTTAGCTTTTTTTTTGCTTGTTAATCTGTTTGATCTGTCCATTGATTACTGTGGGGTGTTGAAGTATGGATGTTGAGGATATTGATGGTAAGAATTCAGAAATAAGTAAGGAAGTTGTTATTGCAAATGGAAGTAACAGGAGATGGTTATATAGTGACAGAAAGGTTGGTGAACTTGTGTCCTGAAGAAAGTAGAACTTGGGATACAAAGAAATTTCCAATCAGACTTGTTTGTAGTAGAATAGAAAAGGAGAAGGAAAATTAAGATAAGAATGGTTAACACCTAAGTATTGTAGCCTGAGTGATTTTGAAAATCTAAGTGTCTCCAGGTTGCAGAAGATGCCAATAATGAAAAATGGCTACCAAAAGTGTGACACAGGTTAAAAGCAGAATGTGTGACTGTCAAAACCAACAGAAATTATAAACTATTATAATTAATAAGTGAATTTAGCAAAGTTACTGTACCTTAGATAAATAAATAAAAACTAAGTATAATCTTAAATATTATCCACAGTATTTATGGAAAATGAAACAAAGTTGATGCCATTTATGTGCAGTTACAACAATATCAAGGAATTTAATAAAGCAATTACAATAGCACTTCAGAAAAGTCTGTAAATTTTTAAAATGCTTATTTTATTTATTTTCATATACTTGAAAGGCAGAGAGAGAGAGAGAAGAAGATGCAGAGAGAGAGAGATGTCTTCCATTCAAATATCTACAATAGTCAGGGATAGGTCACTCTAAAGCCATCAGTGTCTCCCACATGGCTGGCAGTGGCCCAGGCACTTGGGCTATTATCTGTTGCTTCCCAGGATGCAGTGTCAGGAAGCTTGATTGGAAACAGATCAGGAGGGACCCAAACTGGCACTTGATGTGGACTGTGAGTAATGCAAGCAGCGCTTAACTGCCTGTGTCACAATGCCCACCTTTAATCTATGAATTTCTGTTTATTAAATACAAAATTTCCTAAATAATTGAAGGAATCCACCATAATCAAGGAGCAGAACTCCAGTGCCACATAGTTGTAAATTCTTAGTCTACCCTATTTAATGTGAGTTGAAGTTACAGCTATTTGCCTGGTAGTGTTGGCAAGTGTGGCCTATGAATTCGTGCGAAGGACCTGGAATAAGCAAGATCAACTCTAAGCACAAGTTGAGAGGATGTGCTTCTGAATATCACTTATTTTAATCCTACTGTCATTAAGACCACAGAATATAGCAGAGTAAATACTGACACAGAATAGGCCAACTAGAAAGAGATCTGTGCATAGATGTTTTATTCACGTGAAAGGTGCTACTACAGAGTTGTAATAAAAGGATAATACTTCTAATAAATGATACCATGTGAGGTATGTAGTGGTACATTCCAGTAAATAAATGAAACCATCCCTCTTTTTTCCACTGTGCACATAATTAATTCTGATTATACTGTATATCAAACATGAAAGATAAATCAGCATAACTTTGAATAGGGAAGATTTCTTAATCAGAATATGAAAAACGTTAACAAAAGAGCCAAAGATTGATGAATTGGATCACATTAAAATTATTAGTTTAATTCTATCAAATGACACAACTAAGAGAATGAAAAGGCAAATCATAAAATAGGAGAAAATATTTGCAATACATATTAGAACTAGATTTCTATCCCAAATTTGATGCATTTGCATGTATAAAATGACTATAATTAAGACAAAACAAACATCTCAATAGAAAACTTGGTATTTGATGAAGTAGGCACATCAAAAAAGATTTGCAAATGATTAGTAAATAACTTAAAAGGTTATTTACTTAACTATTCATCAGAGATACAAATTAATCACACTCAGATAATTTTTACCTTCACCAGAATGAATAAAATTAGAGACTAACAATGCCAATGTTGTGAGGATATGAAGCAAATCAGGTTTTTTGGTCTGTTACTGAAAGGTAAATTAATTAATATAATTTGGAAAGCTGCTGTTATCTATTAAACCTGAAAATATGCATGGATTATGGTGCAACAGTTGCACTTCTAGATGCCTCCCTACTCAAAATTTGGATACATTTAGCAAAAACTAACAAAAGTCCAAAACTGCACATAAAAGTACATTCAACATATACATTCCACATTGAAAACACCAACTGTTTGTAAAAGGTTAATGGTAAATAAGTTTATAATTAAATATTATAAGTCTATTAAAATATAGAACTTTATGCTATAGGATCAAAATTGTTGACTTTTATAAGCATAGGGTTCAATGAAACAACAATATGAACAGGAATTGTAAGTTCTGGTTTCTGCCATTCCTCATTGAGTTTTGTACCAGAATCACATGCTCTGATGCATCACACCCCTTCTTGTGTCTGGGACTTTGAATATTCTCTACCATAACTTAAAATCACCTGCTTTTGAAAGATGAGATGTTACATGCAGAAACTAAACTTATTATAGTGTAAAAATTTTTTGAAATCAGTGCCTAGTTTTCCCATGATATATATTTTCTATGAACTTTCTGAAGATGCCTTCATAAAATTTTTGTTCTACAGATAATGCTTGCTATTATCATTAATTAATATAGTATGGAAATGGCATGTAAATATAGAAATTTGAGTTCTCTTTCGAAGAGATATTTTTGAATTAATCCACATTGAGTTTATGATTTATTCTGATGCATCCTTCTGAAGCCAGGTCAAGTCTCATATTCTCAGGAATGTTTCCTTGACTCTTCAGCCTAGGCCAGGTTCTTCTAGGTATGTATTTCTTCAGTTCATAGAACTTAGACCTTTATGGCCAGCACAGCGGCTCACTGGGCTAATCCTCCTCCTGCAGCGCCGGCACCCTGGATTCTAGCCCTGGTCGGGGTGCTGGATTCTGTCCTGGTTGCTCCTCTTCCAGTCCAGCTCTCTGCTGTGGCCCGGGAGTGCAGTGGAGGATGGCCCATGTGCTTGGGCCCTGCACCCGCATGGGAGACCAAGAGAAACACCTGGCTCCTGGCTTCGGATTGGTGCAGTGCGGCAGCCGCAATGCGCAGGCCATAGCGGCCACTTGGGGGGTGAACCAATGGAAAAAGGAAGACCTTTCTCTTTGTCTCTCTCTCTCACTGTCTAACTCTGCCTGTCCAAAAAAAAAAAAAATAAAATAAAAAAAGAACTTAGACCTTTGTTCTTTCCTTAGAATACTTGGTTTGTAGTTCTTCCTGTATTAGTATCATTCTTGATTTATGTCTCTTTGCCCCACTGCAAGCTGTGAGACAGCAGGATCCCTTTTTGCTCATTGCCTATATATTCAACCTCTCACAGTGTGGGGTTTGTACTAATAAGTGATTTTTGAGTGGATGCTAAAGAGCTATTAAGTAGGGGAGGTGAGATTTGAAATCAGAGCTGACTCTAAAACTACTGTACTTCAGTGACAATATGTTTAAGCATATTTAATAGTAAATTACCATACTGAATTTTTTTAGCTCTTATCTTTAATATATTTAAAAGCAAACATGAATCCTTAGCCTTCCCAGTTTAATTAGGTTAATTATGTTTTCATAATTCATAACATTAATGAAATGGGAATTGTGGTGAGATAGTGGGATGCATATGAAAAATTTTGGAGGATGATACACTAACAGGAGGCCTCATGTATGCCTGCCTGAAGCGGCTCGATGTGAAAGGCCAAAAGAGCACAACAAAGCCCCTTGAGTGCCGTGATTAGCCTTCACCCCCAGCCCAACTGGCATCAGGTAATAAACATGGCAGTGATGCGCAACCTTGCTCCAGAATGCAATGGGCAAATGAGAGTCATTGGCAGTTATTAGGCTTTATGGGAAAGAGTATAAGCATATCAGGGAAAACTTCATTGCTATCACATACATAGATTTTATGTTCTTTGCAATTGAGTCCAAAAATATCTCAGAGGGAAACAGGAAGAATTCTGTATTAAAAATGTGTTGGTTTGTTGCTGACAGAATTTAAAAATCATTCTCACTGTATCCATCTATCCCTCCTTCCCCCTCTCAGTTATTCTTCTATTCCCCTTTATTTCTGCTCTCCCCTTCTCTGACTCTCTTGTGGGCCCCTCATACTGACATGTGAATCCTTACTGTACTTTTCCTAATGGCATGTGGGGAATGTGTAATCATGCCCCTCCACTGAAATGTAGATCATGGTCGCATTATCTACAGACTTTTCTGTCTTATCCCTGTAGATTCTAATAGTTTTATCTAACAAAAAGTGCAGAAGAGATTTTTCTGGTAATTTCTATGTTTAGTTTTTGGCTTTAACAAAACGTCATATCTTTTTAAGAAAACAGTGTACATTTCATTCCAACATTCTGAAACTATTCTAAGTATAAATTATTTCCTTTTTTTTTTTGACAGGCAGAGAGGACAGTGAGAGAGAGGGAATGGTTTTATTTCTCAGTGTTTATGTAGCATATATATATATATATATATATATATAAAGGACATATATATATATATATATATATAAAGGACAGACAGATTTGTTTAGATGGGAGAGAGAGAGAGACAGAGAGAAAAGTCTTCCTTTGGATGGTTCACCCCCCAAATGGCCACTACGGCCGGTGCATTGCACCGATCTGAAGCCAGGAGCCAGGTACTTCCTCCTAATCCCCATGCGGGTGCAGGGGCCCAAGCACTTGGACCATCCTCCACTGCCTTCCTGGGCCACAGCAGAGAGCTGGACTGGAAGAGGAGCAACTGGGACAGAATCCGACGCCCTGACTGGGACTAGAACCCGGGTTGCCGGTGCCACAGGTGGAGGATTAGCCAAGTGAGTTGCGACGCCGGCTATGTAGCATATATTTTACCTTAACATTTTTTTAAAGATTCATTTATCTATTTGAAAGTCAGAGTTAAACAGAGAGAGAAGGAGAGACAGAGAGAGGTCTTCCATCCGCTGATTCATTCCCCAGTTGGCCCCAACAGCCTGAGTTGCGCTGATCTGAAGCCAGGAACCAGGAGCCTCTTCCAGATCTTCCCATGAGGGTGCAGGGGCCCAAGGACTTGGGTCATCTTCCGCTGCTTTCCCAGGCCGTAGCAGAGAGCAGGATCGGAAGTGGAACAGCTGGGATTTGAACCAGTGCACACATGGGATGTCTGCATTGCAGATGGTGGCTTTACCCACTACGCCACAGTGCTGGCCCTTACCCAATTAATAAACATATATTTTAGTTTTGTACCTAAAACAGAAAATGCTTCAATTTTACTTTTCCTCTCTGACTGACTGTTTGTTTTGATTACAGTATTTAGTGTATTTATCATAAATGTAATTAGATGATATATTGTGCAGTATTTTACAGTCTTATATTGTCTTTATCTTTCGCTCATTTTATTTCCCTTTTTCTTCTTCTTTATGTTTTCATTTTAAGAGTAACATCATCATTATTATTCTAATCTTTCCCTCTAACTTGGTAATGTTAGTAGTCTTGTTAGACATTATGATCTAAGTCTTTTGATCATCAAATTCTAATACAAATGAGATCTTTTACTTCTCAATATCTTAGAACTTCATTTACTCCGTTTCCATTTTTACTACACTACTGTTGTCACATATTTTCATTTGTATATATTTTAAACTCTACAAATCTTCATTATTATCCATACAGTCTTTTAGCTGGACTCACCTATTTGCCTATATCAATTCCCATTATTATTTCATGTCTTCCTGAGTTTCCTTCTGACATCACTTTCCTTCTAACTGATAAAGTTTTATTCTTAACCTTAAATGGTTTTCTAATTGATAAAGGTCTACTCTTAACACAGTCTCCAGTTCCATCTGGACCAGAAATGCCTTTATTTTAACTCTTTAATTTAATTTTGAAATATGTTTTCCACCAGATACACAATTTCCAGGTTGCAAGTGTTTTCTTTCAACGCTCTGAAGATACTGTTTCATCAACTTCTATCTTTGTTTGTTCTGTTGAGAAGTTTGCTGTCATTCTTACTATCTGTCCTTTTTATACAGTGTTCTCTGACTTCTTTTAGGACTTTCTTTACCCTTGTTGCTCAGCAATTCTATTATGATATACATGCATATAGTTTTCACTTTATACGTGTGATCTGTCATGCTTTTTGAATTTGAGGCTTGTTGTCATTTATCATTTTAGAAAATTCTTCCTTGTCTTCCCAAATATTGTTTCTTCTTCATTTTCTGTCTCACTGTGCTAAAAATTTTCTAGCTACAGATAATTTTCCTATATTTCTTTTGTATGTCTACTCATGTTGCAGAGGCTTTCAAAATTGGAAAGAAACAACAATTTCCAAAGTGATTGAGCTAATTTGGACTATAGTCTAATGTTTGTCATCATTTAAACACAAATATTCTTAAATTGTTGCTGCTAATCTCTGATTTTGTTGTAAATGCATAGTAAATTTGTAGTGCACATGATTGACTAGAAACCAATAGATTGAACTCCTGTGAAACTATTACTAAAATAAATGCATAATGGCTTCAAAATCATGTTTACCTAGTATTACAGCTAGTTATGATAAATCAGTAAATGTATTTTTAGAGTCACTAAGCATTTAATATTTGTTATCATTCTGTATGAACTGTCTTCATCGAATGTCTTGTATTTACCAAGTAGGGATTGAATTTTGGAAATTAAATTTCTTAGTTTTTTCATGTACAAAAATATGAATTATAATGTTTTTTTCCATTTCTACCCCAGAGGAATATTTTGACTCTTTTTTATGAATGACATATAAATAACACATTGACTTCAGGAAGTTTCATTTGTTCACTAAATGTTCACATTAATAGAGAAACTATTATATGTAATATACTGTTCTAGAAAGACAAAAATATAAAGTATTTCTTCCTGGTTTTTTGCTAACTTATGAGTGCAATGATGTAACTGCAATGTTCTAAGTACCATTCTACATTAATAACTGGGATGTATAAAGAAAGATATAATGTGTCATGGCTTAGGATAGGACATATATTTAAGGATGCAATTAAAGACAATGAAGTATTTTGAGATTTGATACATAGGGTGACAGTGTATGATTATGTATGTCTTTCAGTAATGTCATTTTATGTGAGGGATTAATTAAGCAGGCACATATGCCAGAGAATGCAATATCTCTAGTGGGAAACAATGGAAGCTTATTAAGAGTACAGCCGGTGAATGAAGAGGGAGGAATGGATGTTTAAAATGTGATTTAAAAGTATTAGATTGATGGCACATTTCAGAATCACAGGTGAAGTTATTCAGGATAATTAATGCAAAAAGTTTTGAAAATTAAAAATAAGAGCATACCTACCACCCCCATGGATCTGCCCCTTATTTCAACAGTGTTTAAATGGACAGAACTGGAGACTGTCTCTTCCAGTGTTGGAACACACTCTGCTCCTTCAACTGCAACCATTGAGACCATCTTATTTTTTTTTCTGTAACAACTTTTTATTTATTTATTTTTCTGAGACAAAATTCATTTATTCAGTTAGTAAAGGCACATTCATTAAGAACTTACATACAAGACTGCATCTTACTTTTTTCTTTTATTTTTTTCATTTAGTAAATATAAATTTCCAAAGTACAGTTTATGGATTACAACGGCTTTCCCCCCTCCCCATAATTTCCCTCCCACTTGCACCCCTAACATCTCCCGTTCCCTCTCCCATTCCATTCACATCAAGATTCATTTTCAATTATCTTTATATATAGAAGATCGATTTAGTATATACTACGTAAAGATTTCATCAGTTTGCACCCACACAGAAACACAAAGTGTAGAATACTGTTTCAGTACTAGTTATAGCATTACTTCACATTAGACAACACATTAAGGACAGATCCCTCATGAGAAGTAAGTACACAGTGATTCCTGTTGTTGACTTAACAATTTGACACTATGTTTATGGCATCAGAAATCTCCCTAGGTTCTAGTCATGAGTTGCCAAGGTTATACAACAACGTGATACACCACATTAACAGACTGCAGAAGAAAAACCATATGATTATCTCAATAGATGCGGAGAAAGCATTCGATAAGATTGAACACACTTTCATGATGAAAACTCTAAGCAAACTGGGTATGGAAGTAACATTCCCCAATATAATCAAAGCAATTTATGAAAAACCCACAGCCAGCATCCTGTTGAATGGGGAAAAGTTGGAAGCATTTCCACTGAGATCTGGTACCAGACAGGGATGCCCACTCTCACCACTGCTATTCAACATAGTTCTCGAAGACGTAGACCATCAGGCAAGAAAAAGAAATTAAAGGAATACAAATTGGGAAGGAAGAACTCAAACTATCCCTCTTTGCAGAAGATATGATTCTTTATTTAGGGGATCCAAAGAGCTCTACTAAGAGACTATTGGAACTCATAGAAGAGTTTGGAAAAGTAGCAGGATATAAAATCAATGCACAAAAATCAACAGCCTTTGTATACACAGGCATTGCCATGGCTGAGAAAGAACTTTTTAAGATCAATCCATTCATAATAGCTACAAAAACAATCAAATACCTTGGAATAAACATAACCAAGGACGTCAAAGATCTCTACGATGAGAATTACAAAATCTTAAAGTAAACAATAGAAAAGGATACCAAAAATTGGAAAAATCTTCCATGCTCATGGATTGGAAGAATCAATATCATCAAAATGTCCATTCTCCCAAAAGCAATTTATACATTCAATGTGATACCAATCA
>JADBBT010003570.1:0-11327 GCA_015711505.1 Sylvilagus bachmani | reverse complement strand
AAATAAAAAAAAATAAAGCTTTAAAAAAAGACAAATATCATATGTTCTCTCTGATCTGTGGTAACTAATAGAGTATAAATATGTAATGTATATAAGCGAAGTTGACATTTTGAGATTTGATTATTGTTTATAGCCTTTGTCTCTACTGTAGACAAACAATATCTTTTTATTCTTACTTTGTTGAATTCTTTACTTAGTGGAAGATTAAGCTAAATTAAAGGAAGTAGGAGAGAGGGTAGGAGCATGGACAAGTGGGAGGGCAAGGTGGGAAGTGTCACTGTTCTCCTAAATCTGTATATATGAAATACATGAAATTTGTCTTCAACTTATATAAGTAAAAATATTTAAAAATGTATATATGAAATTTATGAAATCTGTTTCTTTTATAAATAAATTAATAGAAAATGATTTATTAATTGATTTTTTTTGACAGGCAGAGTTAGACAGTGAGAGAGAGAGAGACAGAGAGAAAGGTCTTCTTTCCGTTGCTTCACTCTCCAAATGGCTGCTACGGACAGCGCACGGCGCCGATCTGAAGCCAGGAGCCAGGTGCTTCCTCCTGGTCTCCCATGTGGGTTCAGGGGCCCAAGCTTTTGGTCCATCTTCAGCTGTTTCCTGGGTGCTTTAGCAGGGTGGTGGATAAGAAGTGGAAGAGCTGGGACTAGAACCAGTACACATATGGGATTGCCTGCATTGTAGGCAGCAGCTTAACCCTCTGTGCCACAATGCCAAGCCCCAAGGCTGAAGCTTTTAATATGGTAATAAACCATAACAGTTTTTGTATAATTAATGTTTATTTTAAAGTAACTTATATTCATATAAATTTGATCTGAGGCTAGAGAATGTTTTAGTGTGAGTCTAGAGACATCCATATACCCTCACCCATTTTCCTCTGTATTAACATCGATATAAAACCTTTTTTTAAAATAATGACTACATTGGTATATTATTATGGACTGATTTTCACACATATTTATATTCCTTAATTTCTATATAATACCCTTTTTCCTTTTAGGAATCCCATGCATGTAATATGCACATTTCATTATCCTAGGCTTCTCTAGCTTGTGAACATTCTCAGACTTACCTTCTTTTTGATGGCCTTAACTTTCATGAGGCTTGGGAAACTTTTGCAGATTGCCTTTCAATTTGATTCTGGTTGATATTTTTCTACTGGTTAGACTGTGCTGGATTTTTTTAATGCATATGTGTGTGGAGAGACCACAAAGGCAAAATGGCACTCTCACCATATGATGGTACATATTAAGATCATACTTTGTCACTAACAATGTAAACTTAAGGTGGTGTTTCTCATTTTTTGTCACTGAAAAATTAATTCACTTCCCGCTGCCAAACACACACACACACACACACACACACACACACTACTTTCCTTGTGTATTCTTGAAAAGGAAGTCACCTTGAGCATCGGCACTTCAGAAGTACTCCACGTCCCTGAGAGGAGAGTATCTCCAAAAATCGTCTAGGTTTTGTCTGTCTTGGAAATCTCATTAGTTCAGCCAAAGAATGAGCTGTTCCTCCAAGGAGCTCTGATTCCTTTCGCTGTTAGTTCTCTGATTTGTAGAGTTTGATCTTTTCCATTATGTACTCATGCATGGATTTCAAAAAAAAAGTTTTGTAGAAAAGAAACTTATCTTTTAATTCCATTGTCCATAAATTTTTTGAAGTGCCTTCATATATACACACACTATATGAAATATACAAACACAGACATAGTAAATCAGGAAAATTACTCACCAAGTTAATCAGAGAGGTAAAATATTTATCCATTAATAAGCTATTTAGCATCTAATTTTTGGAAAAATTCATTTTTTCTTAATTTTTAACCTGAATTTTATCATCTATTATGAGTAGAAAAATGAATATCCATTATAAACTAAGTGAGAGACTAAGTTTGCTCAGCATCTTTGGAGGTTTACTACAAAAAATTTCCCAAGAGTCTTACAATTCCTCATATATTTGAGTGAATAATTCCATTAATTAGAAGTCATCCAAAATTAATTGTCAAAAAACTACTGTAAATATTAAGTATCACACATACAGATGGATACATCAGACATTATGGGTTTAAATCTAAACTCCAAGCCTCATTTTTTTCCCTCTGTAAAGTGGAGATGGTGATAACAGCATTGCCTCATGAGGGTAATGTTAATGCCACAAAATAAGCATTTAAAGTGTTACTACTTCATCAAATTATACTTACTACAATACAATTTATAGTAATACAATCTCTAAAAAATTTAGGAGTTGAATAATAAAATACTGTTCATCCACTGACAGCTGATTTGAAGGTGACATTCATTTCTGTTCCGACACTTTCTGTTATTTTCAAACTTCAGCTGTGAACATGTATATTTTAGAAACATGTATTTACAAGTAATTGTGCCATTACTTGTAAATACAATGAAATGATGGAAATAATGTGCCTTCCACAATATTTCAACTGCCTTTACTTAAAGTGAATAACGTGAAATGAATGGAGACTTTCTAATGTTATCAAATACCTTTTAACTTTGCCCTACATTATGTGTGTGTGTGTGTGTGTGTGTGTGTGTGTATTGTTTGAATTTATCATTTTGCCAAGTGAGAAACATTTTTATTTTTCTTCTTTTCCTCTCACCTCCAGCAATGTTGGTTTCTTAACCTTTCTGGCCAAAGTTAGCTTGATCTTTAAGTCACCTGGCAACCCCAGATATGTTGAGTAATTATAAACGGGACCTTTCCTTAGGAATGCTCTTATATCATATATAAGGTATATGATATCTTAGATCTCTAGCATATATGATCTTCAGTCTTATTTCTGAAGTGTGGATCCAAGGGTAGGCAGAATGTCTGCTTTGCAGTTACTGCAAATGCTAAAGGCACACTTTTATTTTTTTTTTTTTTTTTTGCAGTCCCACGTCCACTTCAGCTTTTGTGATTTTACCTCAGGAATTCTGACATGCAAGATGGCTTAGAAAACAGGTAATGTCAGAGCTATTTGTCATGTTGCTTCACTTTCTAATAGGTAAGATTTTTTTAAAGTATATTTTTGCTTTTATAATTCATATAAACAGAATTGCTTTGATTATGTCAATGCTCTTTGTCCTTTTCCTAATTATTATTTTCCTTGCTGTTTGGCCATATTTCTCCATTTCTTCTGCTAGAAACTAAAAGAAAATTTAAAATTCTGACATACTTGGTGATAGAATATTTCATGACTCTGTAGGGATTAGCAACATTTTTTGAAAAATATTCTCCTGTTTACTACCGTGTCACATTCATGTAGGTATTGTATAAACAAAAAAAGAAGAATTAAAAAAAAAAACAAACTACACTCCTGTCCTGTTGGAGGTGATATTTGCCGCTGGCATTCACTTTGTAGTTTCAATTTTTTTTTTTTTTTTTTTGGCCAAAGAAACCTTTTATTTAAGGAACACAAGCTTCATGCATTTCACAGTACAGCTTTAGGAATACAGTGATTCTTCCCACCATACCGCCCTCCCACCCACACTACCAACTCTCTTCTTCCTCCCTTTTCCTATTCCTGGCCTTATTTTTACTAAGATCTATTTTCAATTGACTTTATACACAGAAGGTTAACTCTATACTAAGAGTTGAACAAATAGTAAGACAAAAAAAAAATACCTCTTTCTCAAGAGTAGACACAAGGGTTGTTCAAAGTCACTGCATCTTAAAGTGTCAATTTCACTTCCACAGACTGCCTTTAAGGTGCTCTATTATCACAGATTAGGGAGAACATATGGTATCTGCCCCTTTGGGACTGGCTTATTATACTAACTATGTTTTCCAGATTCATTTATTTTGTCACAAATGACCAGATTTCATTTTTTTTTTTTCACTGTGTAGTATTCCATGGTGTATCTGTCTGATAATTTCTTTATCCAGTCTACGGTTGATGGGCATAATTGATTTGATAATATGAATTGAGCTGCAATAAACTTGAGGGTGGATCTCCTATGTATAGAATTGTGACATCTGTAAATAGGGATAGTTTGACTTCTTCCTTCCCAATTTGTATTCCCTTGATTTCATTTTCTTGCATAATGGCTCTGGCTGAAACGTCTAGGACTATATTGAACAGCAGTGGTGAGAGTGGGCATCCTTATCTGGTTCCGGATCTCAGTGGGAATGAGAATGGTCACAACTTTTCTTCGTTTTTTGGTGCCTCTCTAGTTTCTTGATGTAGGCAGCAATTGCTATAACTTTCCTCTCAGCACTGCTTTTGCTGTAACCCATAGGTTTTGATATGTCGTATTGTAGTTTGAACTTGTTTTCACAGATTTTTTGTTTTTCTTTTGATTTCTTCAGTGACCCACTGTTCATTCAGAAGCATTTTATTCCATTTCCATATATTTGCACATCTTCTAGAGATTCCTTAGTTGCTGATTTCCAGCTTCATTCCATTGTGGTCAAAGAAGATGCATGGTTTGATTTCTGTTTGAATTTGCTGAGACTTGCTTTATGGCCTAGCATGTGGTCAATCCTAGAGAAAGTTCTGTGCACTAGTGAGAAGAATGTGTATTCTGTAACTGTAAGGTGAAAAGTTCTGTAGGTATCTGTCAGGTCCATCTGGTCTATAGTGTCAGTTAACAGTGTTTCCTTGCTGATTTTCTATCTGGTTGATCTGCCCTTTGCTGAAAGCAGGGTATTTAAGCCCCCCATTACTACTGTATTTGGGTCTGTGTCTCCAGTTAGATCCCTTAACATTCCATTTAGGTAGCCAGGGACCCTATAATTAGGTTCATATACATTTATAATAGTTATTTCTTCCTGTCGAATTGATCTCTCAGTTGTTACATAGTGCCCTTCTTTATGTTGTTAAACATGTTTTGTGTTCAGTTCTATTTCCTCTGATTCTAGGATGGCCAGGCCATATCGTTTTGGTTTGAAAGAAGGTAAAGGAAGGAAACCTCACAGCAAAAGATCACAGGAAGTTCAAAGCATTTATTAGAAAATATCTTTGGCAAATGGAAGGGCAAAGTTACTACTTATCAATAGTCACATTGAACATTAGTGGCCTGAATTGTCCAGTTAAAAGACACAGATTGATTGGGTTAAGGAACAAAACCCATCTATTTGCTGCTTAAGCATCTTTTCAAGGCTAGACAGATCATGACAAATTCATTTGATTTCTGTTTATTATGGAAGGTCTTTTTTTTTTTTTTACCTTGATTCCTAAATGAGAGCTTTACAGGGTACAGTATTCTGAGTTGACTTTTTTTTTCTTTTAAGACTTGGAATGTATCCCTCCATTGTCTGCTATCCTGTGAGTTTCTGATGGGAAGTCCACTGGGAGGTGAGTCTGCTTGGTGATCCTCTGAAAATAATCTGGCATTTGTCTCCTGCACATTTTAGAATCTTTTCTTATGTTTTACTGTGAAGAATTTGATTCAAATGTGTCGTGGTGGAGATCTCTCCTGGTCATGTCCATTGGGGGTTCTTTGTGCGTCCTGTACTTAGATGTCCCTTTCTCCAAGTTGGGGAAGTTTTCTGTTACTATTTCACTTACAGGACCTTCTAATCCTTTCACTCCTTTGGATACCTTCAGGAATGCCTAAAACCCATATGCTGGGTCATTTTAGAGTATCCTGTAGATTCGCAACAGCTTTTTAGTTTTTTAATTCCTTGTTCTTTTTTGTCTTAGTGTATAATTTCCCATGATTTGTCTTCTAAGTCAGATATTCCTTCTTCTGCTTCACTGATTTTGCTGTTAAAGCTTTGCACTGCATTTTTTATTTGTTCTGTTGAATTCTTCATTTCTAATATTTCATTTTTATTTCCCTTTAAGATCTCAGTTTAGTGGGAAAAATTTTCTTTCATTTTATGTACAGATTTTATTAGTTCATGCTTTTGCTATTGATTACTTCTAACCCTATAATGAATTGTTTGAATTTCATTTCTGGCATTTCTTCAGTCTTTTCATCTTCACAACTTAGTATTGAAGTGTTGCGTTGTTTTGGAGGCATCGTGTTGTCCTCTTTATTCTTATTTCTTGAATTGGTGCATTTATTATTTGGCATTTGTGGAGATATTCATTGATTTCTTTATTTTTTTTTCACTGTGGTCTTTTATCTATAATGTTAGTCTCTGTGGATTAGTGGAGCATCTACTTTTTCAGCGAATCCCTAGAGGCGTGTGGTGGGTAGGCCAGGGAACTCTGTTTATTGCCCAGGGTGAGGGGAGTGTCCAAGGTGATACCCAGGTTGGACATGGTAAATCTCTTCTTTTTTTTTTTTTTTTTATCAGAGGGGAGGTTTGTTGTGTTCTCTTGGCATAGACTCAGCATCTCTCTTCAAAGGAGACCAGTGCCTGGGCGCTAGCCCCAGGGGGTTCAATATTTGTCTGTGCTGCCACAAGAACCTTACAAAGGATCTTTGCAGTCCTTGGTATATGTAGGGATTACATAAATTCCTTCACCAGGGATTCATGGAGCCCTGAGCATGTGGAGTCTCCCCCAGTGATTGCCCAATGTCCCAGCTACACCTTGCGCCCTCCCACACAGCAACCGTGTTTTCACAGTTCCAACTACAAGCCTCCCACAGTCATGAGCATCTAGACCTTTCACTTCTACCTGCCAGACTCAGGAGTCTCTGCTTAGCTGGTTGCTGTGTGTTGATAGGACCTGGTGAAGCTGTTACATATGTCCAAAATGGCAAGTGCCCTCCATCGGCTTGTTACAGGATGCCGTTGCAGGGTTACTGGGGAGAGAAACGTGCCGCCTCTTTTTTTTCTTGTCTAGATTGGCAGGTACACCATCCCCCACAGGGTCCCAAGTCTGATTCCCTCCAGGCTGCAGCTGTATCACCAGTGGGTTGGGCTGCTTCAGACAGGTCTCACCTCAGCCTCCAAAGCTGGTGTGGAGGCTCTCAGCTGCTGGGGTCCTGAATTGTGCACATCTACACCCTCCATGTAGGTCACAGTGTCTCTCTAACTTGCACGGAGTTTCTTCTGTCATTTTCTTCCAAACTTTTCCCTGAGGCTGTAGTCTCTCCACTTTTTAAAGACTATATTCTCCTAGACTAGAGCACTAAGCTCCTTCCCTACTTCTCTATCTTAATCATGTAGTTTTAAAATTAAGTCTAATCATTAATGTTGGTTCTGGAATGTTATAGCATGCATAATCAGAATGAGCAGTAGGCAGACCATGTCTCAGTTTTATCTGGTACCCTGTAATGACTTTTTGAAGATCCTAAATGTCTCATATACAAATTTTTTCATAGGATTACAAAGTTTTAGCAGTTTTTTCTTTAATGTAATGAATGATCTGTGTTTTATTGACTATGTCTGGCAACCCTAGACACAGGCCATTTTACCTTGACTACTTATCAGACAAGATTTAAGAGGTCTCACTAATTTCTAATTATGCAGCAATTCTCAGGATTCATAAAAGTTCATTAAAAATGCATGAGGGGTAAGCACTGTGGCACAGTGGCAGAGCCACCACATGAGACAGTGGTATCTCATAATGAAACACCTGGTTCAAGTCATGGCCAGTCCTTGCTTCTGATCCCAGCATCCATGGGAAGAGTGAACGATGCATCAGTACTAGGGTCCCTGCCACCCATATGAGTAAACTTACTGAAATTTCTGGGTTCAGCCTGGCAGAATCCCAGCTGAGGCACATAACTGGTGGAGTGAAACAGCAGGAGACGACCTCTTTCACTCTCCTACTGTCTTTCTCTCTGTGTCAATATAAAATAAAAAACACATGTTTAAAAAATAATGTGTGTCAGAATTCTGAAAAAGAATGTTAAAGCTCAGTGGATTGCATTATTTATTTTGAATTACATGATTTGAATTTTTTCTTAAAATTATTTAAATAGTGGTCAGCTCAGAAGTACAACAGTAATTCTGAAGTTTATAGATTTGTTTTCTTTATTGAGAATTGCAGCAGCAGAATTGAGAATTTGTTTAATTATTACAAAGTCTTGTCTGTAATAGAATCAAAATTCAGGAACTGAGTCTTGGTCAGCTAACAGCACTCCGAGTCAAATAAGAGATTACATTAGCTATACTGTAAAAATTTTGACTTACGAAATTTTCCATGTTTACGAAACTTGAACTCTTTAATAGTATAGATTCTTGGATAGCAGTCTTGAAAGACTTTTTGATTAGATTGTAGTCAAACTATTTTCTGTGCTTTCTACTTACATGTCTCATCCTATTTTTTTTTCTCTTAGGTTGATTTGTTTTATTCCAGTTTGTTTTCTACATTGAATATATAGATATGTTTTTTCAGCTTTTATGATACAATTTGCCAGAAAGAATTTTAGCTTTTCATATTTTAAGTATAAAAACATTACTTTTAGTTAATGAACCTCAGAATGTTATTTATTTATTTATTCACAACCTTTTTGCTTTAGTCATGTCTTTTAATATTTTATGGATGAATAGATTATTGTGTATGCTCTAGAGGGTAATTTTCATTTTAAAAATACCACATTAGGGGCTGGTATTGTGGCATACTGGGTAAATCCTCTGCCTGCAAAAGGCTGCCATCCCATATGGATGCTGCTCCTTGTCCCGATGCCACACTTCTGATCCAGCTGAATGATAATGGCCTGGGGAAAGCTGCAGAAGATGTTCCAAGGGCTTAGCCACCTGGAATCAATGTGGGAGACCTGGAAGAAGCTCCTGGCTTCTGCCTGGCCCAGCCCTGGCCATTGTGGCCACCTGGGTAGTGAACAAGCAAATGGAAAATCTCTGTCTCTCCGTCTATTTCTCTGTAACTCTCATGTTCCAATAAATAACTAAAACTTAACAAAATGAGAATACCATATTATATAAAGCCTTTGGGGCTAGAGCTGTGGCATAGCGGGCCAAGCTTCTGCCTGTGGCACCAGCATCCTCTATGGATGCCAGTTTGTGTCCCGGCCTCTCCTCTTCTGATCCAGCTCTCTACTGTGGCCTGAGTAAGCAATGGGAGATGCACCATGTGCTTGGGCTCCTGAACCAGCATGGGAGACCTGGAAAAAGCTCCTGGCTCCTGGCTTTGGTCAGCTCAGATCCAGTCTTTGCAGCCATTTGGGGAGTGAAACAATGGATGGAAGATCTTTCCCTCTTTATCTTTCTCTCTTTCTGCAACTATGCATCTCAGATAAATAAGTAAAGTCTTTTCAAAAGAAGTCTTTTTTGTACTTTGAGGATATTTTAGGTTTCTTTTATTTTTATATATTTATGCAAACAGAACAGATTTGATGTATTTCATATATCCAGTTTTAAGCACATAATGATACTTTTCACATTTTTTTCCTCTTTTATTTTTTCAATAATATATATCCATCCTACACTAAATAAAGAATTCAGCAATTAGAAGTAGTAAGACCACTGCTCTATAGGTAGATAAGAGCTAAACAATCAAATCTCAAGATGACAATTTCACTCATATGTAATAATTTTTGGATTTTATTTTAACTATCAGAAATCAGAGAAAACATATTTGTCTTTTTTGGTCTCACTTATTTCACTAAGCATAGAGGTCTCTGGTTGCATCCATTTTGTTGCAAATGACAAGACTTCCTTTTCACAGGTGAGCAGTATTCTATAATGTGTATCTACAACATTTTTTTCTTCAGTCATGGATTCATAGACATATGGGTTGATTCTGTGTCTAAACTCTTGTAAATTGAGCTGCTATAAAGATGGAGTTAAGATAACTGTTTCATATGCTTAATACATTTACTTTGGGAAGATTCCAAGGAGTGCAGTGACTGGGACGTATGGCAGACTTATTTTCAGATTCTTTTTTTAAGATTCTTTACACTGTCTTCCATAATGACTGCACATATTTGCATTCCAGCAAAAGTGTATTAGGATACCTTTTTTCTCCACATTGTCTCCAATATTTGTTGTTGTTTGATTTTTGGATGACTGCCATTCTAACTGCTGTGAGGTGACAACTCATTGTGGTTTCTATTTACATTTCCCTGATCACTAGTGATCCTGAGCCATTTTTCATGTTTTTGTTGGTCATTTATATGGCATCTTTTAAAAAATGCCTGTTGATGTTCCTTGCATGTTTTTGGATTGTTTGTTGTTGTTGTTGAGTTCTTGAGTTCTTTGCATATTTTGGATATTAATCATTTACCAGGTGCATACTTTGCTAGTGTTCTCTCCCATTCTGTCCCATTTTGGTCCCCTTGTTGAGTGTTTTCTTTGCTATGCTGAAGCTTCTTAGCTTTATGTAATTGAACAATGTGTATTTTTGTTTTTTGCTTTTATATCCTGTTCTTCTGGGGCTTATCCAATAAATCCTTGCCAAGGCCAATGTCTTACAGTGTTTCTCAATTTCCACTGTACTTTGTTGCTTTAAGGTCTTAGATTTAGATCCTTGACCCATTGGGAGTAAATTTTTTTTGCACAGTGTAAGGTTTCATACTTCTGCATGTGGAGGTCCAACTTTCCTAACATCATTTGTTGAAGAGACTATTTGTTCTCCACAGAACGATTCTAGCTTGTTTGTCAAAGATGAGTTGGTTGTAGATATGCGAATTGGTTTCTGGGGTTACTCTTCTGTTCCATTTTCCGACAAGTCTGTTTTTGTGTCAGGATCAGGGCATTGTGAGTATAATTGCCCGGTCGTGTGTCCTGAAATCTGGTGTTGAGGTGCCTTCTACATTTACTACAACTCTATCATTTCTGCTCCTTTCTATGAATCCGTTATTGTTTTTTTTCTTCTAGAATATGTTACCCTTTGGCATTTCCTGCTATAGAGAACATAGTCAATAATTTTGAGTCTCTAAAATGGTAAAATCTTCATTCTTTTATCTTAGTTAATCAGGGACATGGGTGAAATGCCAGAGAAACATTAATCTTAAGTGTAGATCTTAAAAATCATTCTAGGGGCCTAAATGAGTCAAGTATAAGCATGGAAAATGATTTAGGGTAATTGAATTACTGGACTTGAAACTATAGACCAAAGGAAAAAGTCTAGCAAGTGTGATTCCATTCATGTTGTTGTAATGCATGAATTTCATTCTTTTTGGTTGTTGTTTTTTTGTTTTTGTTTTTGTTTTCTTTTTTTTGACAGTCAGAGTGGACAGTGAGAGAGAGAGACAGAGAGAAAGGTCTTCCTTTGCCGTTGGTTCACCCTCCAATGGCCACCGCAGCCAGCGTGCTGAGGCCAGCGCACCGCGCTCATCTGATGGCAGGAGCCAGGTGCTTCTCCTGGTCTCCCATGGGGTGCAGGGCCCAAGGACTTGGGCCATCCTCCATTGTACTCCCGGGCCATAGCAGAGAGCTGGCCTGGAAGAGGGGCAACCAGGATAGAATCTGGCGCCCCGACCGGGACTAGAACCCGCTGT
>JADBBT010003569.1:0-11328 GCA_015711505.1 Sylvilagus bachmani | reverse complement strand
GGGTTCTAGTCCCGGTCGGGGCACCGGATTCTGTCCCGGTTGCCCCTCTTCCAGGCCAGCCCTCTGCTGTGGCCCAGGAGTGCAGTGGAGGATGGCCCAAGTGCTTGGGCCCTGCACCCCATGGGGAGACCAGGAAAAGCACCTGGCTCCTGGCTCCTGCCATCGGATGAGCGCGGTGCGCCGACCGCGGCGGCCATTGGAGGGTGAACCAACGGCAAAGGAAGACCTTTCTCTCTGTCTCTCTCTCTCACTGTCCACTCTGCCTGTCAAAAAAAAATAAAAATAAAAAAAATTAAAAAAATTAAAAAAAAAAAAAGAAAACTTGGATCCACTACCAGGACCCTGAAGACTGCCCCAGACTGCAAACTCAGTGAACACGTGGATTCCAAATGACCAGTGCAGGATGTCGCGAAATCAGACCTGGGCAAACTCGCTCAGAGCACAACACAGGCCAACGGGTGTTCATACAAGTGACAGCTCATTACTCATTAGGGTCTCAGAGTTTATGTTACAACCAATTTAAGAAGTTACCACTCAGGGCCGGAGTTGGGGCACAGTGGGTTGGGCCGCGGCCTGCAATGCTGACATCTGTATGTGTGCGGGTTTGGGTCCCAGCTGCTCCACTTTGGATCCAGCTCCCAGCTAATGCACCAGGGGAAGCAGCAGAAGATGGCCCAAGTGCTTGGGCCCCAGCACCCATGTGGGAGACCAGGAAGAAGCTCCTGGCTTCTGCCTGGCCCAGCTCCAGAAATTGTGGCCATTTGTGGAGTGAAAGAACTCTCCTCCCCCATAACTCTACTTTTCAAATAAATAAATAAAAAGGTCACCACTCCTTTTGTCATAGTAGCAAGAGCACCCACAGAGGACTATTAAAACACTCACACCTCTGCCAACAATGTGGCTGTGTGGGGCTGGAGCCTACACAGCCTTCAACCGAAACCATAAACCTGTATTACAAAGCACTGAATGCAGACACAGGTGTGAAAACTAAGCTGTCTTCTAGCAAGCCAGACATCACGAACCAAGTGCTACTTTGGGGGAGAGAGAGTTTTTTAAAACCTAAAAATAGTGTGTTAACATAATAGGCTCGTTATTTTTTATGTTCATGAATAAATAACTTGTCCACGATGGTAAATAATGATAGGTGTCATCTACATAAACCAAAACTGTCTGGGGTATCCAACATCTTACAAGAATGCAAAGAGGTATTGGGGCTGAACAGCTTGAGATCTGCTGGCGTCCCTGGGCCTTTGACCCATACACACACACACACACACACACACACACACACACACGGCGCTGGCCACTGCAGCGTGCTCTGTAAGAAGGGGGAAACCTGATGTCCTTTCAGTAAGAGTAAGGGCAACGGTGGCACATTCATGCAATGGAATGTCACCCGGCTATTGTGATCTATGTATATATTCACATAGACCTCTATCTCACCATGGCAGTTCTGAGAAATGTACTGATGGGGCCAACGCTGTGGCGTACCAGGTAAAGCTGCCACCTGCAGTGCCGGCATCCCATATGGGCGCTGGTTTGAGCCCTGGCTGCTCCACTTCTGATCCCTATGGCCTGGGAAAGCAGTAGGAGATGACCCAAGTCCTTGAATGCCTGCACCCACATGGGAGACCCAGGTGGAAATCCAGGCTCCTGGATTTGGTCTGGCTCAGCCCTGGCCATTACAGCCATTTGGGAATTGGACCAGCAGATGGAAGATCTCTCTCCCTCTCTCTGCAACACTGTCTTTCAAATAGGCAAAATAATTTTTTTAAAATTACTGAATTTAGGGGCTAACATCGTGGCATAGTGGGTGAAGCCACAGCCTGGGGTACTAGCATCTCATATGGGTGCCAGTTCATGCACCAGCTGCTCCACTTCCAATCCAGTTCCCTGCTAATGTACTTGGGGAAAAGAGCAGAATATGGTCCAGGTGTTTGGGCCCTGGTACCCATGAGGGGGACCACGATGAACCTCCTGGCTCCTGGCTTCAATCTGGCCCAGTGTTGGCTGCTCCAACATCTGGGGAGTTTCCCAGTGGATAGAAAATTCTCTCTCACTCTCTCTCTCTCTCTCTCTCCTGCTTTCTCTCTCTCTCTGTCTCTGTAGATCTTTCAAATAAATAAGTAAATATCTTAAAAATTAATTAAAATGACTGAATTTTACACTTTAAAATGGGTACATTTCATGGCACATAAATTCTACTTCATCAAGGTTTTTAAATAATACTAGTTGGCAGCTGTAAAAATGTCTAGAAGTATCAACAGTGACTTCTCACATCAGACTTTTACCCAACATCTCCCCACCCACTGGGCGCCAGCCTTGTGGCACGGGGATGGAAGATCGGTCTCTGTAACTGTCTGCTTTTCAAATAAATAAAAACGCCTTTAAGAAAGGAAAAGGGGAAAAACAACTGTAGGTAATGACTTCTTTTCTCCCCTCTGCCTCTCCTGGTAGCAATTACTCCCCTTGGGTAAACTGAGAAGGGGTCTGCAAGGAACCCCCTGGAGAAACACTGCAGGTTGTTCAAAACTCATATTCCATCAAGTCTAGCGAGTGCATAAAAAATAATTTCAGGGCGGGCGTTTGGCCTAGTGGCTGGGGTGCCAGCTGCACATCCCTTATAAGAGGGCCTGGTTCACATCTCTGCTCCCTGCCATGCATACCCTGAAGGCTCAAGCACTTGGGTTCCACTAGGGAGGCCTGGATGGAGCTCCCAGCCCCCGGCTTCGCCTTGGCTGTTGAAGGCATTTGGGGAGTGAACCAGCAGATGTGAATTCACTTTGCCTGTGTCTTTCCAATAAAAATAAATAAAAAAACAGAGGTTTTGAAACCAGCTGATATTAACTTTACATTTAAAAAGCCAAAGGATCCTTCCATTTCGTGAATTTTTTTTTTCCTCCCGGAAATGAAATGCTGAAAAATCTTAACGGGTAATCTTGGAGCGCCACGGATCAGATTGAGAGGAGGCATCACTTAGGTCTGGACGGCCTGGAGGCCTACAAGGAAATTCAAGGCCAAGGTCCCCTAGGTGCCTTCTTCCCACTCAGCTCCCTCCGGGGCCACAGCCGACTGCGGACCCTACAGAAAACAGCCCCAAGGCTCAGATCGCCGGCACTGCATGATGCCCGCAGGCCCGTACCAGCTCAGGAGACCCCCTAGCCCCTCGCCCAAGCACGCAGCACAGCGCGCCCAGGTCTCAGCCCGTCCCCGCGGGGGTCGACGCCTGCCCAGACCCCACCCCCCGCACCGCCCTCCCCAGCCCGTAGGCCAGGGCAGCCCGGACCCGGCCAGCTCCGCCTCCCCCGCACGCTCGCCCCGCAGCAGCGAGTCCCCCGCCCGCAGACTGCCATCCCTCAGGGCTGCGGGTCCCGAGGTGGGAGCGGCCTCTGCGGGGCCGACCCAGCGGGGCTCAGGAACAGAAGCCGATGTCGGCAGAGCGCCCACCGCGGCCCGCGGCCCGGCCTCACCCGAACACGTGCTCCGAGCTCCAGATCTTCATCGTCGCGGCCGCAGGGCGCGCGCTCGGAGCCGCTCTGGACCGGGAAGGGGAGCGGGGCGGGGAGGGGGCAGGAGGGGGCGGGGCGTGCGCAGGCACCGCCCTCAGGCCACGTGATCCGCGGGCTGCAGCGGCTAAAAATAGGGATGCGGGCGGCCGCTGTGAGGTTCGCAGTGACAGGCGCGGCTGTAAATATGGGGGCTGGGGGCTCGTTCCCAGCTCGTCCACTTTCTCCCAGAGCCTTTCCGGTTGCGCGGTTTCCGCTTGGGCAGTATCATGAAAACCAAAAATGCCAGTCCTGCCGGAGGACCTGCCCACAGGGGCGAGGAGAGAGGAAACAGAGCGCGGGTAGCGAAGCTGTAACCAGAATGCGGTGCGCTCCACAGGCGGTCGGCTGAGGAGGAGGAGGTTGCTCGCTCCACTCCCCCAGGCTCCCCGCCACCCCACGCACGCCACTCGGCAGCTCACCCTCAGGGTCCAGCCTCAGCTTCAGCTCACCCTGTCATCGTGCAGCCCAGCTTTAGCTCAGACCCCCAAACCCCTTCCCGCCCCTTTGCACTGTAGAAGCCACCAAGGGAGCGGCCCTCTCTCTGCTGTGTGTCCCTGGACTGAACCCCTTCCAGACCTGGTCTGGCTGTGGCTGCGTGCTCTGTCTCTTTGCTGACAAGGGATGTTTCTCGAATCTTGGCAACAGAAGGGGTTTGCAAATTGAAGCCTGGCAGGACCTTGGTGCTGGGTCCCTTCCCTCCCTGGGACCTCGGGAGCTGGGGCTGCCATCTTCCTTGGGAATGGCATTTACAAGAGGCGGCTCCCAAAGCCTGGAGGAAAAAAAAATATTCCTGGTTTATAAACTAGAAAGGGGGCTTACTTGGCCTTTAAAAACAGCGCATATGGGGCCGGCTCTGTGGTGCAGTGGGTTAAAAGCCACAGCCTGCAGTGCCTGCATCCCACATGGGCACCAGTTCGAGTCCTGGCTGCTCTGCTTCTGATCCAGCTCCCTGCTAGTGCACCTGGGAAAGCAGCAGAAGATGGTCCAAGTGCTTGGACCCCTGCACCCACGTGGGAGACCTGGAAGAAGCTCCTGGCTCCTGGCTTTGGCCTGGCCCAGCCCTGGTTGTTGCAGCCATTTGCAGGGTGAATCAGTAGGTGGAAGACCTCTCTCTGTGCCTCTCCTTCTGCCTCTGTAACTCTGCCTTTCAAATACATAAATCAGTCTTAAAACAACAGTGCATACATGTTAGAACAACAGCTTGCAGTTAGGTTTCTTTAAGTACCTCAGGGAAGGAAGGGAAAGGGATCCTGTTCATTTTTACCCCAGGGAAGAATCTCTTTTTTTTGGGGGGGGGGTTGCCTTTGAAATTTATATCTACCATGTACCACCACAAAGTGCAAGGAAGTGAGGCACAACTGCTGAGCAGAGAGCCAGCCTCTCCCGATGCCAGCAGCACTGGGCAGGGCCCTGTCTACCTCACTGCTGGATCCCAGGACCTGAAGCCGTGCCTGGTACCCCGTGGGTGTCCAGTGCGTATTTGTGCAATGAGTCAGCGGCGTGGGAAGGGCACACGGTGTCGGCCAGCAGACCCAGTAGGATGCTGGCTCCAGCACCTACCCACATGGGCTGTTTACCGCCTGTGCCTTTCGCCTTATCATTCATTGTCTAGCTAAGTCTGTTCTTTTCCATTTCATAAACAAGCAAACCAGGCTTCCCCCAAAGACTGCCAGCTAAGACCCCTCTGCCCACCATGCTGTGATGACTCACTGTGATCACTGGGCCAGTTGCTGGCTAGCTCCTGTGTGCAAGCCCTGAGCTATGCCCTGTATTTAGGGTAAAAACACAGAGGGAGCAAACTGGTCCCAGGTCACACAGCTTGGGATTGGCTGACCTGGAATTCAAAGTCTATCTGACTCCTGAGCCTGATCTTACCGTTTATTACGCTCTGGACAGAGGAATAATTGGACCCAACCTCAGTTTCCACAGCTGTCAAGCAAGGATGCTAATAGCCACTGCAGCCGTCTGCTGTGAAGAGTGAGACCAGTACAGGAACATCAGTGTCCACTGGTATTTTTAGATCATCCGTCCCCCAGCAGCCAACTCAGACCAGCCAGAGAACGAACCATCCCTAGCCCTTTCCTTTCTTTCTTTCTTTTTTTTTTTTTTTTTTTTTTGAGATTTCTTTATTTATTTGAAAGAGTTACACATAGGAGAGATAGAGACAGAGATCTTCCATTCGCTGGTTCAATCTCCAAATAGCCGTAGCAGCCAGGGCTGGGCCAGGTCAAAGCCAGCACTCAGGAGCTTCTTCTGGGTCTCCCCCATGGGCTCAGGGGTCCAAGGACTTGGGCCATCTTCTGCTGGTTTCCCAGGTGCATTAGCAGGGAGCTGGATCAGAAGTTGTGCAGCCGGGACACAAACCGGTGCCCGTACGGGATGCTGGCATCACAGGCAGTGGATTACATGCTGCGCTCCCAGCCCTTTCTTTTCTAAAGAGGAGACAGTGCAACATCAGAGGGTGCCGGCATCTCTGCAAACTTTGCTGGGGTCCCCTCCTAGAAGGATGCTGACCCCCAAACCTGGAGTCTTTGTTCTCGCAGCCTCACTACAATGATCGTGATGGCAATGAAAAGCCCTGAGAGGCGTCTGACTCTGGACCAGGCACCGCCCCACAGAGCAGTGGCTCCTTTCCTACTCAGAACAATCCTGTGAATGAGCCTATTATGAGCCTCCTTCTATAGGCAAGGGGACCAAGGCACAGAAAGAGCAAGTAACTCGCCCGAGAACACACAGCGAGGCCGTAGCAGAGCTGCGATTAGAAACCAGCAAGACCAGCGCTTTTGGGATAACTTCCCAAATCTGGTTCTGCCAGTTCGATGGCTCAAATCTAAAGAGCTCTTTAATAGGCCATAATAGACACTCATCGCTTGCCTAAAGGCAGGAAAGCTCTCCGTTGGCTGATTTTACTGGGCCAAAAGCTTTGGAAATCAGGAGCTATGCCCTTCTCCTTGTTGCGTCTTGAGTCTGGAACGTTGTAGGCAGGCAAGGAAGGGTGAGGGACAGTCACACCCTGGCACCCCACACTGGTATCTGTGTGTTCTGTCCAAGTCCTTCTTCCACCCTCATCCCTCACCGTTCCGCTCTCTGTCCCTCCTGGCGCGGTCTGAGAGCAGGTGCCTCACCAGCAGTGAGTGAGAAAGGAAGACTTGGGCCCCATCTCGGACCTTCACGTGGTATCTCTAGTCGGGGGTGGGAGGCAGAAATGTGAGGTACAGTACACTCTCCAGGAAACGCGTGTGCTCACGGAGCCCCGCTATCTCAAACACAGCCAGTCCCCCACCAATGCGGCCAATGGTGTTTCCTGTGCACACCAGCACAGCGATGTCCCAGACGCTCACCAGGCTGTTCCCTCCGCCCCGTGCCCTCCTCCAGGCTGTCCTGGAAGCATCTTTCCGGGAGAGACAGGAGAACATGCAGAGACCCAGGAGTGTGGGGGGTGCGCAGTGCTTCCGGGCCGCTGTAGGCCAGGCCAGCCTGTGCAGGGTAAGTGGTGGCAATGAGGCTGGAGAGGGAGACGGGAGCTGTAGCATGAAGGGCTTCGTATTCCACCTCGGAACTTTGGATGATTTCAGAGCTTGAGGTTTCAGAGACAAAACAGGAACATAAGCTGCACCAGGGGCGGGTATTCAGCCTCACTGTTAAGATGCTGGCTTCCCATACTGGAGTGCCTGGGTTCAAGTCCTGTCTCCAGCTCCTGATTTCAGCTTCCTACTAACGCAGAACCTGGAAGGCAGTGGCGATGGCTCGAGTAATTGGGGTCCTGGGTTTCTGCTAACACGTGGGAGACCTGGATTGAGTTCCAGATTCCAAAGCTTTGGCTACCTCCATTCTCCCAATCCAGGCATTTGGAGAGTGAACCAGTGGGTGGGTGCTCTCTCTGTCTCTCTGCTGCTCTGCCTCTCAAATAATAGATAGTTAGAGGATGGCACTGTGGCACAGAGGGTTAAGCCCCCAGCTTGCAATGCTGGCATCCCACACGAGCACAGGTTGAAGTCACAGCTGCATGGTGCTCACGCACTTGGAGAAACAGTGGGTGAGGCCCAAGTGATTGGGTCCCTGTCACCCATGGGGGAGACTTGTATGGAGTTCCAGGTTCCTGGCTTTGGCCATTGTAGCCATTTGGGAAATGGACCAGTAGATAGAAGATTCTCTCTCTCGATCGCTCTCTCTCTCTCTCCCCCCTCTCTCCCCCTCTTTCCTCCCCCCTCCCCCCCATAGCTCAGCCTTTCAAATAAATAAAATAAATCTTTAACTAAATAAATAAACAAGCAGATAAAGAAGCTACCCCCAGGAAGCAGGTTTGCCTGGCTACAGGCAAAGGGAGAGGAAAATGACCAATGGGAAGACTCCTGGGTACCGGGTGCGCCCTGCCATGGCACCTGCCGTCCCCTGCTGTGTGCACACATCCTCCAGGTGAGCACCTTGTGGTGAGCACACTTGGCATTACCAGCAGCTGGAGAGTCTGAGCCACTTGGCAAATGGTTGGTTAAGTGAGTGAGAATCACCTGCTCCAGCTCCTTACGGGGCGGGGGGGGGGGGGGGGTCAATAATAGGCAGGGCTGGCCCCAACCCAGGATCCACAGTAATGGATAATCTAAGGAGCTCCTCAAAGTAGCAAGGCCTGGGCCCCACCCCTAGGGACTTTTGTTTATTGGCCTTGCAGCGTGCCCTGGGCATCAGGACTTTGAGATCCCCACAACACACACACCCCAGGTGTTGCTGATGGGCAGTGAAGGCTGAGGACACAAGAACAGAGGGTAGAGGTGAGGCAGGGAGACGGGTGGGAAGCCAGGGCCCCAGAGCACCTGTGTCACGCCATGGGGATAAAGACCTGCAAACGCAAAGGAGCCGCAGCAGCCGGGTTCAGGGACAAGGAAGAGCAGCTGCTTCCCTCCTTCCCTTGTGTCTCTGGCACTGTCGCCTCAACATCCCCCGCGTCCCCAGGGGCTGGAGGCAGCTTTGGCTCCTCTTCTCCTCTTTCTGCCCCATCTGTCACCTTCCTTCTGGACCCTTCCTGCGTCCAGGTGGCTGAGCCGACAGACAACTAGGGCACCTAACTCAGGCCTGTCGACTTAGGCTCTTTATCTCCAGGTCGTGACCGCCACCCACCCCCAGGTCATCCCGTCACCTGCAGGGCGTTCCGCTGGCATCCGCCTGCACACAGATCCTAGCCCCTCCCTCCTCGGGTACATTACTCTTCCGGGATTCACCCCGGCACCCTACACAATAGAACTGGGAACCATCCCACCCCTGCCAGCCAGTGTAGTCTTTGGAGCCAAACTCTCCCTGATCGCATGCATCCAGTCCTCGCCTGCACCCCACAAGAGGCACCATGTGTTCATGAGGGATTTCATAGTGGAAGGTGTGGGAGAAAAAGACCAAATGTGGTCTCCAATTGCTCCCCTTCTGCAAGTCACTTGGTCACTCTGGAGAGCGACCTGGGAAATAGGAACTCCTGCCCCGCCGGATTTGGGTGACCAAAAGGAAGACACATTGGGGGGGGGGGGTGCGTCTGGTGCAGTGGGTTCAGCCACTGTTCTGGACACCAGTGTCTCACGCCAAAGTGCCTGGTTCAAGTTTGGGTTACTCCACTTCCTGCTTCCTGCTAATGCACATCCCGGGAGGCAGCAGATGACAGTTCCAAGTGCTTGGGTCCCTGCTCCCCATGCGGGAGACCTTGACTGAGACCCCTGGCGCACTGCGATGGCCTAGCACAGCCCCAGCTGTCGCAGGTGCGTGGGGAATGAACCAGCAGACAGAGCATCGCTTTCCAGTTGTCTCTCTGTGTCTCTCTCCTCTTTCAAATGAAATGAAAGTAAATAAAGAAAAATTTTAAAGAGAAATATTAGAAATGCAAATTCAGAGTATTTTTTTAAAAAGAAAACAAGAAAATCATTGAGGACTATGTGAAACCCTCCTCACAGCGCCGGAAGTCAGGGAAGGAGGTGAAGCCCAGAGCTCTCCCCTTTTACCAGTCTCCTTCCTGGTCAGGGGCCCTCTCTGGCCGTGGGGACAGCTGTGACTTGTCCTTGCGGGCTCTTCTCTCGCGCCTTGCAGAGCCTCACGGGTGCCCCCTCTGGACGCTCTGGGCTCCACCAGCCCTCCCCCTCTCCCAGGCACCTGCCTCCCACAAGCCTCTAGGCCCACGCTCAGCTCAGCACATTGTTCTGTGATTGCTGTGCCTGTTTGTGTTTCTGTCCCTCCCACAGCACTAACGCCGATTAAAGAGGCACATGTCGGGACTGCACCCCTTACCTTTTAAATGGGAGTTTCTGGGGTGAGCCCTAGGAATAACACATCTTTAGTGAGCAGCCCGGGCAATTATCACGCACCCCAAACTGTGGGAAGCAGCTTGCGCACGGGCACGGAGCCTTGTTGGTCTTTGTGTCCTCAGGCTGTAACCCAGGGCCCTTCAAGCAGGAGGAGCCTGAAAAATGCTTGCTCAGTGACTCAAAGATGACTCCCAGGGAGCCATGAGCTTGGGGAGTGGCTGGCTGAGAATAAATGAGTTTGGAAACCGCTGTACCAGGCCAGCTGGTTAACTGAGGAAGAACATCAGGGCCAGGAAGGGAAGCGGCTTTGACGACTTCGTGCCCCCTTGGCACGCATTCCCCGCTTCAGTGGCTACCCCAGGACTGTGCCCTTGACGCTGCGGTGCAGTGGCGGTGAAGGACTTGCTCGCGGAGACACTGCACCTGCCATGCCCGCCGGGCAGTGGGCGCCTAGGAGCTCACAGTCGCGCCAGGTTTGCTAAGCGCCTGCTCACAGAACATGATTGGAATCCAAGGGCATGTTCAAGACCGACCTGAGCTCAGAGCTCAGATAGACAGGCACGTTGCTAAGACGGAGGCTGGCAGCGTGAGCACTCCGGGTGTTCCCTCTTCCCCAAGCCCTGCACAGAATCCCCCGTCGCAGAGCAGGTCCAGGTGGAGCACGGGGACACTCAGTCCCACACACACAGGGCCAAGGCTTCCCAGCCCAGAATACCTGCTGCTCGTCATCTCTGTGTCCATATACAGGCAAACACGGGAATTTGTGAATAAACCAAGAGGTGATCATAGTGATTAAACTTAAAAGGAATAGCCGGCGCCATGGCTCAACAGGCTAATCCTCCGCCTTGCGGCGCCGGCACACCGGGTTCTAGTCCCGGTTGGGGCGCCAGATTCTGTCCCGGTTGCCCCTCTTCCAGGCCAGCTCTCTGCTGTGGCCCAGGAGTGCAGTGGAGGATGGCCCAGGTGCTTGGGCCCTGCACCCCATGGGGAGACCAGGAAAAGCACCTAGCACCTGGCTCCTGCCATCGGACGGGCGCGGTGTGCCGGACGCAGCACACCAGCCGTGGCAGCCATTGGAGGGTGAACCAACGGCAAAAAGGAAGACCTTTCTCTCTGTCTCTCTCTCACTGTCCACTCTGCCTGTCAAAAAAAAAAAAAACAAAAAAAAAAACAAAACTTAAAAGGAATAGAAAAGTGTGTTCAAAGTGATGTTCTCTTATAATTCTACATCTAGGTGTCTTTTCTTTGGATCTTGGATGTGGCTTTATTCCTCTAAGATTTTTTTTTTCAGAATGAGGTGTATTTCTTTTTTTTTTTTTATAACGCTTTTATTTAAAGAATATAAATTTCCAAAATACAGTTTATAGATTACAATGGCTTCCCCCCCATAAGTTCCCTCCCACCCACAACCCTCCCCTTTCCCACTCCCTCTCCCCTTGCATTCACATCAAGATTCATTTTCAATTCTCTTTATATACAGAAGATCAGTTTAGTATATATTAAGT
>JADBBT010003568.1:0-11329 GCA_015711505.1 Sylvilagus bachmani | reverse complement strand
TGGAAGTTCTCTCCTCCCTTCAGAGAAAGGTACCTCCTCCTTTGATGGCCCCGTTCTTTCCACTGGGATCTCACTCACAGAGATCTTTCATTTAGGTCTTCTTCTTTTTTTTTTTTCAGAGTGTCTTGGCTTTCCATGCCTAAAATATTCTCATGGGCTCTTGAGCCAGATCTGAATGCCTTAAGGGCTGATTCTGAGGCCAGAGTGCTATTTAGGACATCTGCCCTTCTATGAGTCTGCTGTGTATCTTGCTTCCCATGTTGGATCATTCTCTCCCTTTTTCATTCTATCAGTTAGTATTAGCAGACACTAGTCTTGTTTGTGTGATCCCTTTGACTCTTAGACCTATCAGTGTGATCAATTGTGAACTGAAATTCATCACTTGGACTAGTGAGATGGCCTTGGTACATGCCACCTTGATGGGATTGTATTGGAATCCCCTGGCATGATTGTAACTCCATCATTTGGGCGCTGCAAGGTGGAGGATTAGCCTAGTGAGCCGTGGTGCCGGCCCCGCCTCTTCACTTTCTTGAGTGTTTCTTTTGCGGTACAGTAGCTTCTCAACTTGATGAAATCCCACTTGTTAATTTTGACTTTGGTTTCCTGTGCCTCTGTGATCTTTTCCATGAAGTCTTTGCCTATGCCAATGTCTTTCAGGGTTTCCCCAATGTTCTGTAATAATTTGATGCTATCAGGTTGTAAATTCAGGTCTTTAATCCATTTTGAATGGATTTTTTTGTAAGGTGTAAGGTAAGGGTCCTGCTTCATACTTCTGCATGTGGAAATTCAGTTATCCCAGCACCATATATTGAAGAGACTGTCATTGCTCCAGGGATTGATTTTAGTTCCTTTGTCAAATATAAGTTGTTTATAGGTGCCTGGATTGATTTCTGGCATTTCTCTTCTGTTTCATTGGTCTATCCATCTGTTTTTGTACCAGTACCGTGCTGTTTTGATTAAAATTGCCATGTAGTATGTCTTGAAATATGGCATTGAGACTCCTCTAATTTTGTTTTTGTTGTATAAGATTGTTTTAGATATTCTGGGTCTCCTTGTTTCTGTATAAATTTTTTCTGTATCTGATAAGATTGTCCTTGGTATTTTGATTGGCACTGCATTGAATCTATAAAATTGATTTTGGAAGTATGGACATTTTGATGATGTTGATTCTTCTAATCCAAGAACATGGAAGATTTTTCCATTTTTTGGGTATAGTCTTCTATTTCTTTCTTTTTATCTTAATGATTTATTTTATTTAATTGTAAGACAGAGTTACAGAGAGAGGTAGAGACAGAAAGGTCTTCCAACTGCTGGTTCACTCCCCAAATGGCTGCAACAGCTGGATCTGTGCCGCTCTGAAGCCAGGAGCCAGGAGTTTCTTTTTGGTCTCCCATACAGGAGCAGGGGCACAAATACTTGGGCCATCTTCCACTGATATCTTAGGCCACAGCAGAGAGCTATATCTGAAGAGGAGCATCTGGGGCTAGAAGTGGCATCCATATGGGATGCTGGAGCTTCAGGCCACTGTGCCACAGAGCTGGCCCATTCTATTGCTTTCTTTATGTTTTTGTAATTTTCATAGTAGAGATCTTTGACATCCTTGGTTAAATTTATTCCAAGATATTTGATATTTTTGGTAGCTGTTGTGAATGGGGTTAATCTTAGATGTTCTTTCTCAGCTGTGGCGTTGTCTTGTATACAAAGGCTTTTGATTTTATATTCTGACACTTTACCAAACTGTTGTTATGAGTTCCAATAGTCTCTTAGTGGAGTCTTTAGGGTCCCCTATATATAGAATCATGTCATCTGCAAATAGGGATAGTTTGACTTCCTCCTTTCCAATTTGTATCCTTTTAATTTCTTTTCCTTGCCTAATGGCTCTGGATAACACTTCCAGGACTATATTGAATAGTAATGATGAAAGTAGGCATCCTTGTCTGATTCCAGATCTAGTGGGAATGCTTCCAACTTTTCCCCGTTCAATAGGATGCTGGCCTTGGGTTTGTCATACATTGCCTTGATTGTGTTGAGAAATGTTCCTCCTATACTTGCTTAGAGTTTTCATCATGAAAGGGTTTGGCATTTTATTAAATGCTTTCTCTGCATCCGTTGAGATAATCATGGTTTTTGTTCTTTAGTTTGTTAATGTATGTATCACATTGATTTGTGAATGTTGAACCATTCCTATATACCAAGGATAAATCATTCTTGGTTAGGTACATGATCTTTCTGATGTGTTGTTGGATTTGGCTAGAATTTTGTTGAGGATTTTTACGTCTATGTTCATCAGGAATGTTAGTCTACAGCTCTCTTTGTTGTATGCTTTTCTATTTAGGAATTAAGATAATGCTGCCTTATAGAGTTTGGAAGGATTGCCCTTGCTTTCAGTTGTTTTGAATAGCTTGAGAAGAGTTGGAATTATTTCTTCTTTAAACGTTTTGTGTAATTCAGCTGTGAAGCCATTTGGTCCTGGGCTTTTCTTTGTTGGGAGGATCTTAATTACTGATTCAATACAGCTTGTTTATTAGTCTGTTTAGGTTTTCTGTGCTTTAATGACTCAATTTTGCATTGATTGCATGTGTCCAGAAATCTATCCATTTCTTCTAGATTTTCCAATTTGCTGGCAAACAGCCTGTTGTAATTTCTGATGACTCTTTTCATTTATGTAGTATCTATTGTTACATTGCCTTTTTCATCTCTGTTTTTTTTTTTTTTTTTGACAGGCAGAGTGGACAGTGAGAGAGAGAGAGACAGAGAGAAAGGTCTTCCTTTGCCATTGGTTCACCCTCCAATGGCTACCGCAGATGGCGTGCTGCGGCCGGCGCACCGCGCTCATCCGATGGCAGGAGCCAGGTACTAGGTGCTTTTCCTGGTCTCCATGGAGTGCAGGGCCCAAGCACTTGGGCCATCCTCCACTGCACTCCTGGGCCACAGCAGAGGGCTGGCCTGGAAGAGGGGCAACCGGCACAGAGTCCGGCGCCCCGACCGGGACTAGAACCTGGTGTGCCGGCGCCGCAAGGCGGAGGATTAGCCTGTTGAGCCACGGCGCCGGCCATCTCTGGTTTTATTAATTTGGATCTTCTCCATAGTTTTTTTTTGGCTAATTGGGTCAATGATATATTGATTTTGCTAATTTTCTCCAAAAACCAACTATTCATTTTACTGATGTCTTATTTTTTTGAAATTTTGTTTATTTATTCTCTAATTTTAAGTATTTCCTTCCTCCTACAAATTTTGGGTTTGGAGTGGTGTTGTTTTTCTATGTCCTTGAGATGTACTGATAGCTCATTAATTTTATTCCTTCCAATTTCCTGATATGGGCACCAACTGCTATAAACTTCCCTCTTAACAGTGCTTTTGCTGTATCTGATAAGTTTTGATAGGTTGTTTTGTCATCTTAATTTGCTTCCAGAAATTTTTTGATTTCTCTTTTGATTTCTTCTATGACCCACTATTCATTCAAGAACATTTTGTTCAGTCTCAATGTGTTTGCATATGTTCTAGAGATTCTTGAGTTGTTAATTTCCAGCTTCATTCCATTGTAGTCAGTAATTATGGATGGTATGATTTCAACTTTTAAAAATTTGCTGAGGCTTGCTTTTGGCTTAACATATGGTCTATCTTAGATAAAGTTCCATGCACTGATGAAAAGAATGTGTATTCTTTAACTTTGGGATGAAAGGTTCTGTAGATATCAGTTACGTCCTTTGGTCCATAGTGTCAATGAGCCCTGTTTCTTTATTTATTTTCTGCCTGGTTGATCTGTCCATTGGTGAAAATGGAGTGTTGAAGTCCTCTGTTACTATCGTATTGTAGTCTATGTCTCCCTTTACACCCATTAACATTTCTTTTAAATTGTCAGCTGCCCTGTAATTAGGTGCATATGCATTTATTATAGTCACATCACATCTTCCTGTTGAATTAGTCTCTTAATCATTACATAGAATCCTTTTTTGTCTATTAACAATTTTTTTGTATTAAAGTCTATTTTGTCTGATATTAGACTGACTATACCTGCTCTTTTTTTCCTTTCATCAGCATGGAATATCTTTCCTTTCTTTCACTTTAAGTCTGTGTGCAACTCTTTTGGTGAGGTGTGTGTCTTGTATTCAGTAAATAGATTGGTCTTGCTTTTTAAACCATTCAGCCAGCCTGTATCTTTTGCTTTTTTTTTTTTTTCAAAAGAGACCTTTTATTTAATGAGTACACATTTCATAAGTACAACTTTAGGAATATAATGATTCTTCCCATCATTCCTACCCTCCCATCCCCACTCCCACCCAACTTCCTCCCTCTCCCATTCTCAGTCCCATTCTCAGTTAAGATTTGTTTTCAATTGACTTTATAGACAGAAGACCAACTCTATACTAAGTAAATATTTCAACAATGTGCACATATATACACAAAATAAAAAAAAACTTTTTGAGAACAAATTTTACAATTGATTCTCATAGTACAACTCATTAAGGACAGATGTCCTGCATGGGGAATAAGTGCACAGTGATTCCTGTTGGTTAATTTAATAATTAACACTCTTATGTATGATGTCAGTGATCACCTGAGGCTCTTGATATGAGCTGCCAATGCTATGGAAGCCTTTTGAGTCATAGTCTCCATCAGTATTTGGACAAGGTCATGAATAAAGTGAAAGCTCTATCCTCCCTTCAGAGAGAAGTACATCCTTCTTTGAAAGACCCTTCTTTCCACTGGGGTCTCATTCACAGAGATCCTTCATGTAGGACATTTTTTTGCCACAGTGCCTTGACTTTCTTTGCCTGAAATGCTCTCATGGACTTTTCAGTCAAACCAGCTTGTATCTTTTTTTTTTTTTAAGATTTATTTATTTATTTGGAAGTTAGAGAGAGAAGGAGAGGCAGAAAGACAGAGCCAGAGAGAGAGAGAGAGAGAGAGAGAGAGAGAAAAGTTTTCTTCTGCTGGTTCACTCCCCAGTTGGCTACAATGGCCAGAGCTGTGCTGATCTGAAGCCAGGAGCCAGGAGCTTCCTCCAGGTCTTCCATGTGGGTGCAGGGGCCCAAGATCTTGGGCTTGGGCTATCCCCTACTGCTTTTCCAGGCCATAGCAGAGCACAGGAGGAAGCAGAGTAGTCTGGACTCAAACTGGTACCCATATGGGATGCTGGCACTGCAGGTGGTGGCTTTACCTGCTACGCCACATTGCAGGCCCCAGCCTGTATGTTTTAATTGGAGAATTTATGCCATTTACATTCAAGGTTATTAGTGATATGTGACAACTTGACCTTGCCATTTTTCTGTAAATATTCCTATATTTACTTTGGTTTTTTTATATTTTTACTGGGAGATCCTGTCTTCACATTCTTTCGTAATGATGACTGTCTTTCTGTGTTTCTGTGTGTAGCACATCCTTAAGAATCTTTTTTTTTTTTTTGACAGGCAGAGTGGACAGTGTGAGAGAGAGAGAGACAGAGAGAAAGGTCTTCCTTCTGTTGGTTCACCCCCCGAGTGGCTGCTGCAGCAGGCACATCGTGCTGATCTGAAGCCAGGAGCCAGGTGCTTCTCCTGGTCTCCCATGCAGGTGCAGGGGCCAAGGACTTGGGCCATCCTCCACTGCCTTCCCGGGCCACAGCAGAGAGCTGGCCTGGAAGAGGGGCAACGGGGACAGAATCCGGCACCCCGACTGGGACTAGATCCTGGGGTGCTGGTGCCGCAGGCGGAGGATTAGCCTATTGAGCCCCGGCGCCAGCCCCCTTAAGCATCTTATGTAAGCCTGGAGGAGTGGTGACAAATTCTTTCAGTTTCTGTTTGTTTTGGAAGGTCTTTATTTCTCCCTCACTCTAAGTGAGAGCTTTAGAGGGTACAATATTTTGAGTTGACAGTTTTTTTCTCTTAAGACTTGGACTATGTCTTTACATTTTCTCCTTTTCTTTAGGGTTTATTATGAGAAATCAGCTATTATTCTAATTGGGAATCCTCTGAAATTAATCTGGCATTTTTTCATGCACATTTTAAGATCTTTTATTTATACTTTACTGTAGAACGTTTGACTATCATGTGAAGATCTTTTTTGGTCATGTCTATTAGGAATTCTATGTGTTTCCTGTACTTGGCCATCCCTTTCTTTCTCCAAACTAGGGAAATTTTCTGTAATTGTTTCATCAAATAGGCCTTCTAATCCATTATCTCTTTCCACACTTTCAGGAACTCCTAAGACTCATATGTTGGGTTGTTTAATAGTATCCAATAAATCTCTAACACTGTTTTTAGTTTTTCTCATTTCTTCCTTTTTCGTGTGTGACTGAGAAATTTTCAGACTTGTCTTCTAGCTCAGATATTATTTTTTCCAATTCACCAAGTATATTTTTATGGCTTTCCACTGCGTTTTTTATTTGACATACAGAATTCTTTTCTAATATTTCAGTTTTAATTTTCTTCAAAATCTCAATCTCATAGATCTCATGGGAGAATTTTTCTTCCATGTCGTGTATGGATTTCTTTAACTCACAAATTTGCTTTTCATTGCTTCTGGGTAATCCTATGATTAATTTTTTTATTTCATTTTCAGGAATTTCATCAATCTCTTAATCTTTACATTTAATATTGAAGTGTTATGTTGCTTTGTAGGAGTCATATTGTTTTCCTTATTTTTGTTTCTTGAGTTTCTGCTCTTATTTTTAGACATTTGTGGAATTGTTGGTTTTCTCCTCTGACAGATTTTGTCTGTGGACTATGTCTGTGTGATTTAATGGAGTGTCTGCTCTTCATTGTATACCCAGAGATGAGTGCTGCATTGTCCAGGGAGTTATCCAGGTTGGGACGAGTATCCAGGATGACATCCAAGTTGGGCAGATGGTAGGAGGTTGGGCAGGAGATGGTAGATATCCTCTTGTCAGCAGGAAAAAGTATATGATCAACTCTGTGTAGTCACAGCCTCACCTCCTCTCTTCCTAGGTGATCAATGCCCAGGGTTAGCACACATATGTGCAACACTCACCACCACTGCCACATGAACCACACAAAGAATCTATGTGGTCCTTGTTGAACACAGATCCTGCTACAGTGCCACCCCCCCCCCCCCCCAGACAGTCATGGAGCTCTGAGCCTTTGGCACTGGCACTGCACACAGTGCTTGCCCAGAGACCTAGCTACAACCTATACTCTATTGTGCAGTCACAGAATTCCCAGTCTTAGCGCACAAGTCTCTCACAGTCATGGAGTACAGAGGCTCCACTCCATTCTGCTAGCCTATCCAGTCTACAGAGAGGCAGAGATGTTCCCAGAGATAGCAGCCTGTGGGTGCTCTGCCTAGGTGGTTTGAACCCCAGAGCCTGTGATGTGTTGAGAGGCTGGAGGCACCTCACAGTTGTACATGTGTGCTACTGCCCTGTCAATCCTCCCAGCCAGTCTCAAAATCAGTGGGAAGCATGCATTTTTCCCTCTGCTAAGATCCTTGGCCCTCACACATGCACAATAGCTGCCACAACCACTACTCCTTTCGAAATGGCAGCTTCTCCCCACTGGTTGCTGAGCGTTCAGAAGAGCCATCACAGCCACTACTGATTTCAGAATGGTGTCTTCTTCCTGCTGGGCGCATGCACCTGAGATGCCACAGCTGTCAAGATGGTGACCTCTCTCAGCTGATCGCTATGTGCCATTGTTGGCGGTGGGGGGGTGGGGAGTAAGAAACATTCCTATTAATTGTTGGGTTGGGGGGTAAGATGTCCCCATTAGGGGACCAGGCCAGACTGATGCCAAGTCTCCCTGTGGCTATACTGCCAGTGTCATAGGCTGCTTCAGCCTGATCTCACCCTGGCTCTCCAAAGCTGGTGCTTCCTTTGGGTCTCAGCTGCGGGGGTCTTGTGTGGTGTCCACACTCATTGCTGCAAGTCCTGACCTTCCAAGCTGATGCACAGCATCCCTCTTCCTTCTGTAGAATTTCCACTGCAGATTTCTCTCCAACGGTCTCCTAGGAATGCCCTTCCTCCACTTTTCTTTGCTGCTGTTTTCCCCTAACCTAAATAGGTAGCTCCTTTCCCTACTTCATCATCTTGAGGATCCTGATTTCTCTCATTTTAAAAAAATTTACTTATTTGAAAGGGTAGAGTCATACACACACACACACACACACACACACACAGATCTTCCATCTGCTGGTTCACTCTGCAAAAGGCAGCAACAATGGGGATGGGCCACACTGAAGCTAGGAGCCTGGAACTCCATTTGGGTTTCCCACATGGGAGAAGGGATCCAAGTACGCAAACCATCATCTGCTGCTTCCCAAGCACATTAGGAGGGACCTAGATCAGAAGCGGAGCAGTCGTGACTTGCACCAGCACCCCTATATGGAATGGTGGTGTCCCAGGCAGTGGCCCAACCCACTGTGCCACAAAACCTGACCTGATTCCTTCCATTTCAGGGAGATCTGTCTGAACCCTGATGCCCTGGACTTGAAGTCTCTGGGGCCTGTATCCAGGCTGCTCCCCGCAATCATGGCCCACGCACCATCTGTATAATATTAAAGATTATAAGACAAATCAGCAGGTCACAAAGGCAAGGCAGTTTTTGTTTCTCCTTCAGACGGGAAACTGGAGTTTTACAGAAATTAAGTAACTTACCTAGTCAGTAAGTGCTGACATCAATATCTGAGTACTAGTCTGTTTGATTTCAAAGCCCTTCCTTTTTCTGATAAACTATCTCCTGGTTTTCAATGCCACAAGTACAATTTCACTGAAAAAAATTCAAATGTGAGGAAGAATTTTTAGTGTTGCAGAATTTGAGAAATAAATAAACCTGTGTCACTTACAAGCCATTAGTGACGATCTGTTCTCACTCTTAGGACTTCTGGCACTTAGATGACTGTTAGAATTCTGCTTACTGCTCCCCAAGGAGGCCTCGTGGCTGGGAAACTTAGTTTATGAGTCATTAAAAGCCAAAATAGCTACAGTGCAGGGTTCTGGTTATGGGATAGACATTGGGAGAGAACGTTAAGAAGACAGGACAGAGAATGCTGAGATAGCACTGTGAGTCACCAAGCTATCTTTTAAAGCTTAAGATAACAGGGAAGTGTTTTCTTATTTAATGTGGATGATAGGAAGCTGGTGGAGATACAGAACATTTCAGATGAGATCATCTGGTGGCTACAGTTAAGAATATCCAATAGACTAAAATAGTATGTTAATTTATAGATTCCTGAACATGGCTTCAAAAGATCACTGCACTGTAGAAGAAGCTGAGGAACTGTGAATGAAGGTAGTCAAATAAAAGGCAAACTGGAGGCAAGGGTGATGTTAGCAAAATGACGGACTGGGAAGCTTTCCAGGGCTGGGGAACCTTTTTTCTGCCAAGGGTCATTTGAATATTTCTTTCTTTTAAAGATTTATTTATTTATTTGTAAGTCAGAGTTACACACAGAGAGAAAGAGAGAGAGAGAGAGGTCTTCCACCCACTGGTTCACTCCCCAATTGGTCACAAGAGTTGGAGCTGTGCCAATCCAAAGCCAGGAGCCAGGAGCCAGGAGCCAGGAGCCAGGAGCCAGGAGCCAGGAGTTTCTTCTGGATCTCCAACATGGGTGCAGGGGCCCAAGGATTTGGGCCATCTTCTGCTGCTTTACCAGGCTATATCAGACAGATGGATTGGAAGTGGAGCAGCCGGGTCTTGAACTGGCACCCATATGGGATGCTGGCACTGCAGGCGGTGGCTTTACCCACTACGTCACAGCACTGGCCCCTTGGATATTTCTAACATTATTTGTAGGCCATACAGTTTTATCAACTTAGAAGTTAGGGAGAGATCTTCCAACTGTTGGTTCACTCCCCGAATGGGCTCTCTAAACTTTTTGAAAGACTAATACAAAACTCTGTTTTGCCCAACTCAAAAATCTGATGGGAAAAGTTCTGGACAGTTTTCAAGTTCTGTGGGGAACTACAAACTCACAGATGCATAGGGCAAGAGATTATGGGAGGGAGACATGCAATAGACAGTCTGATGCTCAAGGGCAAAGCTAGAGAAAAATTCTGAAAGTTAGGGCATTCAACAGTTGCTGTGCATATGAGGAATTTGGGAAGTTATACACATACCAAGGCAAGGCACATGCTTAGAAAAGACATGAGTAGATATTAAACTTTTTCCTTGGGCAGATCCCAATGTTCAGAGTAAACCTAAGTGTTGTAGGAGTTTTCTAGCACAGAGCCAACCTCAAAGTCTGGGAGAGCTCTTGGCATTTAAGGATATCTGTTAAATAGTTGAACATAAGCTAGAAGGACAGAAGCTTCAGTGATCACATCTGACAAGGGGTAGTCAGCACAAATAGTGTGGAAAATTCTCAAAACGAATGAATTATTAAAACTCCCGATGATAGATCAACCAGCAGAGAAATAAACCACAGGGGAAAGGGAAAATTTGATTTTCAGAGACACCATGTTATAAGACACAAAGGTCCAATTTTCAGGAAAAGAATCACAACACATACAAGGAAATGGGAAAATATGGTACATTAAAGAGAACAAAATAAATGGACAGAAGCTACTCTTGAAGAAGCTAAAATATGGGACTTATTAGGCAAAGACTTTGAAAGAATGTCCCAAATGTACTCAAAGACCTAAGGGAAAACATTCACAAAGAAATAAAGGAAATCAGAACACAACTTATGATGAAAGTGAACAGAACTTATGAAAATAACCAAGTGGAAATATTGGAGGTGAAAAGTACAGTAACTGAACTGAAAAATTTAGTAGAAGTTCAACAGGAGATTTGAATAAGAAACAATCTGTGAACTTAAGCTACTCTGTAAGTAGGTCATTATATACATTATGGGAGCTCCAGAAGGAGAAGTGAATTAAAATAGAAAAGAAAGGCTATTTGGCTGGCGCCGCAGCTCAATAGGCTAATCCTCCACCTGTGGTGCTGGCACACTGGGTTCTAGTCCCGGTTGGGGCACCGGATTCTGTCCCGGTTGCCCCTCTTCCAGGCCAGCTCTCTGTTGTGGCCAGGGAGTGCAGTGGAGGATGGCCTAGGTCCTTGGGCCCTGCACCCTCATGGGAGACCAGGATAAGCACCCAGCTCCTGCCTTTGGATCAGCGTGATGCACCGGCCGCAGCACGCCGGCCGCAGCGGTCATTGGAGGGTGAACCAACAGAAAAGGAAGACCTTTGGCACGTTTCTAACTCCGTCATTTGGTGCAAGTCCAATTGAGTTTGTCTCGAATTGTACCTATTTTCCCTTTCTTTTTCCCTCTCTCAAAGTTGACTAGGATCATTTTTCAGTTAAACTTTAAACACCTAAGGCTAATTTTGTGTTGTTTGCAGAGTTCAACCATTGGTACTATCACAAAAACAAGCATCAAAGAGAGATACTAA
>JADBBT010003567.1:0-11331 GCA_015711505.1 Sylvilagus bachmani | reverse complement strand
TAAAATGAGATATATTTATGTTTAAAACATATCAGGAAAAAGGAACAAGGATAAACACACTGGCATTTCTAAACAATAATGGAAAAAATTCTAGCTTTTCTGCAATAATTTTAACTCCTAGGGACCAGTGCTGTGGCATAATAGGCTAAACCTCCACCTGTGGTGGCAGCAACCAATATAAGTGCCAGTTCATTCCCTGGCTGCTCCTCTTCTTTTGCAGCTATTTATGTCCTGGAAAATCAGTGGAAGATGGCCCAAGTGCTTGGGTCCTTGCACCTACATGAAAGACCCTGAAGAAGCTCGTGGCTTCTTGCTTCAGATTGGCCCAGCTCTGGCCTCTAGGGTCATTTGGGGAGTGAACCAATGCATCGAGTACATTTCTGTCTGTCCCCCTCTCTCTCTCTGCAACCCTACCTCTCAAATAAATAACTAAATCTTAAAAAAACATTAACTTCTAAATGTTGGTATTTTCTGGCAGGTTTAATCAGAAATCTCAATTCAAATAAATAATTGGGCTAAAATATCACATTACCATTTAACAAAAATATAATGTGTAGTTACTAGCCCAAATGCTTTCTGTTTAAATATTGCCTCAATCCCTGACGTTCTTAGCATACTATGAAAATGAAAATATTCTGAAAGAAAAAGGTTTTGCCCAATAAGAATTGTGGAACAATAACAAAACAAATAAATAAAAAGCTAAAGAATATAACCTAGCAAATCTAGCACAAAACAATTATTTATTAAAAGGAAATTTCTTTCCATCCTCTGATTTTATGGTCACATCACACAAAAATGACCTACAAAAGAAAATGTATAGAAAAACAAAAGCATTTTCTATAGATATCTAGGAGACAAGAAAATTTGTTACACTGTTTTCCTTGAACAGACTTTTTTCTGTTTCTATATTTTCTTTGTTAGTCTTGGCTATACATATAAATAAAGTTTTTCATCTAATTATATCTCAGACAAAAGAATAAGAATCTTACAACCAAGATAACTTCTGAAAAAAAGAACTGAAAACAGACAAATACTCAAAAAAATTGACCTCTCGTTTCCCTTCTTTATCCCAGGTAATGTGAATAGCACCACATTTAAAGGTCTTTTTTTGAACAACTATTCTGTTCCAAATGTAGTCTACACACCTCCACAATTTCATTTTTCCTATCATTGTTCATCTACAAAATTACAGATATTTAAACACAAAATTTTAGTATCAAATATATTCAGAATAAACAGGAGGTGTTGGTGGTATAGTGGTGAGCATAGCTGCCTTCCAAATATATTCAGAATAATATGCCTATCATTGAGAAAGATTTATACAATTTTCTTATCCATGTGCTTGAAAAGAAATATTTATATTAAGATTTGAGAAAGAAAAATGCATTATAAAGTACTGAAGAAAAATAAAATTTTGTGTGCATGTATGTAGGCATAAATGACTATATATATGTGTGTGTGTATATATATATATATATATATATATACACACACACACAATATGACACAGCAATCTCATGTCATGGAATTTACTCACAGAAAATGAAGTCAGGATATGAAAGATTTATCTGTAAATTCAATTCACAATAGCTAAAATATGGAACCAACCCAGATGTCTGTCAACTAAAGACTGGATAAATAAATTATGGCATATGTACACCATGGAATACTACATCATGATAAAAAATGAAATACTATCGTTTGTAACAAAATGGATGAAAATGGAAATCATTATGCTTGTTGAAATAATTCACCCCCTAAAAGACAAATATCATATTTTCTCCCTCGTCTGTGATTACTAATAGAGTACCTGAAAGGTAATCTATAAAAGTGAAACTGACACTTTGAGATGTGATGCTTTTGAACAGTCCCTGCCTTGACTGTTGAGGGACAGTTTCCTTTTTTCATACTGTATGCTGAATTCTTTACTTAGCATAAGGCTAATCTTATCAATATAAAGTTAATTACGAAGAGATCTTTGTAAAAAATAAGAATGTAATAGGAGAGGCTGGAGGAAGAAGGAAGGGAGTGTGGCAGGAGAGAGGGAAGGGTGGTAAGAACCCGTATTTCCTAAATATGTATTTATGTATTTATGAAATACATAATTTTTCTGCCTTAAATAAAATGTTTCTAGGTAAAAAAGAACAACAGCAAAGGTAATCTTTGGTATATTTAATATATGTCTTTGAGATGCTAATGAATCACCACATATAAATCAAATAAGAAATGTCATACAGAATTGGTGTTTATATTTGTTGGTATTTATTTTTTAATCATGGAAAGTCTTCAAAGATAAATTTGTTATAAGTTATAGTTGCTCATCTTGCAAGCAGTAATTCACTCCTAGTAGTCTTCAGTTTTAATCAATATATATTTTCTTCATGAGGATATTTAATTATAATGTATCTCAAATAACCCATTATATATATGTGTTTAATGACTTAAATATAGTGAACTCTGGATTACTCTGCTATCTCACATTGAAAGTATAGTTCTCCAACTTGCTGACAACTTGGTTTCTAGAAGCTAACCTCTGGGGTCAGCACTGTGGTATAGCGGGTAATGGCGCCACCTACAGTGTTGGCATCCTATATGGGTGCTGGTTTGAATCCTGGCTGCTGCACTTCTGATCCAGCTCCCTGCTATGGCCTGAGAAAACAGCAGAATGTGGTCAAAGTGTTTGGGCCCCTACACCCATGTGGGAGACCTGGAAGAAGCTCCTGGCATCAGGTCAGCCAGGCTCTGGCCTTTGTGGCCATTTGGGGAGTGAACCAGTGGTTGGAAGACCTTACTCTCTGTCTCTCCTTCTATCTCTCTGTAACTCTACCTTTCAAATTAATAAAGTCTTTTAAAAATGGTGTTGGAAAATTTTACATTATATCCACAAGAATGAAACGAGATCTGTCTCTCACTGTGTACAAGAAAAATGTGATGGATGCTAAAAGCCTAAAAGTAAGAAAATAAACTCTGAACTTCTAGAATAAAACTAAGTAATGTGCAAGGATTTTTTGTGTTGTACACAAAAGAACAGGAAACAAAATAAACTAGACAAATGGGGTTTCATCAAACAAAAAAACTACTGCACAGCAATGAAAAAATAAAGTGAAAAAGGAACCTACATAATGGCAGAAAATATTTACAAACCTTTCACCTGAGAATGGCCTAACAATCAGAATATGTAAGTAATTCAATAGCAAATTCACAAATCATTCTCTTATACATGGAAAAGTAGACATATTCAGAAATTATTCCAAGAAATACAAGTGATCAAGTGCATGCAAAAATATTAAATTTTACTAATCAATAGGGAAACAGAAATCAAAAGTATAATGATATACCATCTTGCTCCAATTATATTGGGTATTACCAGGAAGACAAAATATAACAAGGACTCAAAGATTGCTGAAAAAAGAAACATTTGCACATTTCAGCTGAAATGTAAATTAATAAATGCATTGTATCAAAAAGAATATAAGTTCCTCAAAAAAGAAAAGTGAAACTATAGAAAGCAGTGCCACTCCTGGATATATACCCAAAGGAAATTAAATCAGTATAACTTCATAATACCCAAGAAATGAAAACAAATCTGTTTATCAAATGGTAAATTGAAAAGAAAATGTGGTAAACACACACAATGGAAAACTGTTCAACTAAATGTATTTTTTTTAATTTTTTAAAGCAATATAAATTTCATAAGTACAACTTTTGGAGTGTAGTTATTCTTCCCACCATATCTGCACTCCCACCAACACTCTTGCTCCTCGCTTTCCCCTTGCCAGTCCCATTCTCCAATAAAATTAATTTTCAGTTAACTTTGTACACATAAGACCAACCCTATACTAAGTAAAATGTCAACAGTTTCCACATACACAGTTTGAGAAGTAGTTTTACAATTAATTTTCTTAATACAGAGGTCTTACATGGGAAGTTGTTAATTTAACAATTATTATATATCATGTCAGTGACCACAGAAGGCTCTTGACATGAACTGCCTAGGCTACAGATGACTTTTGAATACACAAAGTCCATTGGTACTTGGACAAGGCTGTAAGAAAAGTGGAAGTTTTCTCATCCTTTAGAGAAAAGTACATTCTTTGATGGCCATATGTTTCCACTGGTGTCTCACTCACAGGGATCTTTCATGAAAAACATATTTTGCCACAGTGTATTGGGTTCTATGCCTGAAATGTTCTCCTGGGCTTTTTAACCACATCAGGAAGACATACAGGTGGATTCTGAGGTCAGAATGTTACTTAAAGTGATTGTCATTCTATGAATTTGCTGTGTAGTGTGCTTCCCATGTTGGGACATTCTTTCCTTTTTCACTCTATTTATTATTATTTCCAGGCCCTTGATCCTATTTATCTTATCACTTTAAGAATTAATACTTTCATTTTAACAATTAAGATGGCATTTTTCCACCCAGCTTAATGGGACTTGGAGTCCCATGGCAAGTTTTTAAACTGTACCATTATTAGCAAATTCGAAGGAATGTATGCAGAACTATAAAGCTTTAGAGTTACAAACTTCCTCCTCCCTCTCTTATTACCACTCTTATTTTTACTGAGATTTATTTTTTTAAGATTTTATTTATTTATATTAAAGTCAAGGTTACACAGAGAGAGGAGAGGCAGATAGAGAGAGAGAGAGGTCTTTCATCCAATGGTTCACTGCCCAATTGACCCCAATGGCCAAAACTGTACCGATCTGAAGCCAGGAGCCAGAGGCTTCCTCTGGGTCTCCCATGTGGGTGCAGGGGCCTAAGGACTTGGGCCATCTTCTACTGCTTTCCCAGGCCATAGCAGAGAGCTGGATTGGAAGTGTAGCAACTTGGTCTTGAAAAAACGTCCATATGGGATGCTGGCACTTCAGGCCAGGGTGTTAACCTGCTGCACCACAGTGCCAGCCCCTCAGATCTATTTTCAATGGACTTTATACATATATGATTAATTCAATGTTAAGTAAATATTTCAACAAATAGTATGAAGAAAAAAAAAAGTAAAACAAAAAGCACCAAAACTCTTCCTCGACAGTCAAGACAAGGGCAGCTCAGGTCATCCTTTCCTGAACTGTTAATTTCACTTCTACCGATTTTGTTTTAGGTGCTCCATTCATTCTCACAGATTGGGGAGAACATAAAATATTTGTTCCTTTGGGACTGGCTTATTTCTCTAAGTACGCTGTTTCCAGATTCATCCATTTTGTTGCAAATGGCCAGATTTTTTTACTGCTGTTTAGTATTCCAGAGTGTACATATCCCATAATTTCTTTATCCAGACTTTGAATGTTGGGCATTTAGGTTGATTCCATGTCTTAGTTGCTGTGAATTGTAGCTGCAGAAAGCTCTTTTGTTTACTGTTCAAATTTCCCTTGGATAATTTACAGGAATGGGATGGCTGCGTAATATGGTAGGTCTATATTAAGATTTTTTGAGATATCTCCATACTGTCTTCCATAGAACTTTACCAGCTTGCAATCCCACCAATATGGATTAAGGTAGCTTTTTCCTAACATCCTTGCCAGCATTTGTTGTTAGTTGATTTCTGTATGAAAGCCATTATAACTGGCTTTCATACAGATGTGAAACCTCATTGTGGTTTTGATTTGCATTTCCCTGATATCTACTGATCCTGAGCATTTTTTCATGTGTCTTGGCCATTTGGATTTCCTATTTAGAAAAATGTCTGCTTAAGTCCTTTGCCTATCTCTTAACTGACTTGTTTGTTTTGTTGTTGTGGATTTTCCTGATATCTTTGTATATTCTGGTTAATAATCCTTTACCAGTTTCATAGTTTGCAATTAGTTTCTCCCATTCTGTCAGTTGCCTCTTCACTTTCCTGAATTTATCTTTTGCCATACAGAAACTTCTCAATTTGATGTAATCCCAGTTGGTAATTTTGACTTTGATTGTGCCTCTGGAGTCTTTTTCAAGGACTCTTCCTGTGCCAATACCTTTCAGGATTGCCCCAATGTTCTCTCATAATTTGATGGTGTCCAGTTGTAGATTTAGATCTTCAATCCATGTTGAGTCCATTTTTGTGAAAGGTGTATGGTAGGGGTCTTGCTTCATACTACTGCATGTGGAAATCTGGTTTTCCTAGCACCATTTGTTGAAAAGACAGTCCTTACTCTAGGGATTGGTTTTAGCTCCTTTGTCAAATATGTTAGTTGTAGATGTTTGGATTCATTTCTGGGATTTCTACTCTGTTAAACTGGTCTATCCATCTGTTTTCGTACCAGTACCAGGCTGTTTTGATTATAACTTGTATAAACTTGTGGTTTGTCTGGAAATCTTGTATTGTAATGCCTCCTGCTCTACATTTGTTGCATAAGATTGTTTTAGCTATTTGGTATCTCCAGTGTTTCCATATGGATTTCAGCATCATTTTTTCTAGATCATAGAAGAATGTCTTTGGTATTTTTAAAGTATTGCATTGAATCTGTAAATTACTTTTGGAAGAATGGACACTTTGATGATATTGATTCTTCTAATCTGTGAATTTGGAAGATTTTTCCATTTTTTGTTTGTCTTTACTTCTTTCTTGAATGTTTTGTAATTCTCATGATAGAAATCTTTTACATCCTTGATTAAATTTATTTCAAGGTATTTGATTTTTTGTAGCTTTTTGAAATGGGATTGATCTTAGAACTTCTTTCTCAGCTGTGGCATTGTCTGTGTATACAAAGACTTACTTTTTGTGTACTGACTTTATATCTTGCTACTTTACCAAACTCCTCTATGCATTCCAGTAGTCTCTTATTTGAGTCTTTTGGATCCCCTATATATACAATCATGTCATCTGCAAATGGGGATAGTTTGACTTCCCCCTTCCCAATTTGTAGTCCTTTGATTTCTTCTTCTTGCCTAATGGCACTGGCTATAACTTCCAGTACTATACTGAATAGCAATGGTGAGAGTGGGGATCCCTGTCAGGTACCAGATCTCAATGGAAATCTTCCAACTTTTTCCCATTCAATATGACGCTTGTTGTGGGTTTATCATAAATTGCCTTGATTGTGTTAAGGACTCTTCCTTCGATACCCAATTTGCTTAGAGTTTTCATTATGAAAGGTTGTTGCAGTTTATCAAATGCTTTCTATGTATCTATTAAAATAATCATATCATTTTTGTTCAGGACTTTGTTAATGTGATATATCACATTGATTGATTTGTGATTGTTGAACCATCCCTGCGTACCAGGGATAAATCCCACTTGGCCTGTTGTTGGATTCTATTGGATAGAATTTTCTTGAGGATTTTTGCATCTATGTTCATAAGTGAAACTGGTGTGCAGTTCTCTTCATTTGGTGATCATTTGTATTTTGTTTTGCTCTCAATTTTTTAAAATTTCTTCTTTTATTTTAATTATTTCTTTTCCCCTACTACCTTTGAATTTGGTTTGCTGTGGTTTTACTACATCCTTCAGATGCACTGATAGACCATATATTTAGTGCCTTTCCAATTTCTTGATGAAGACACCTATTTCTATAAACTTTCCTCTTAACACTGCTTTTGGTGTAGCCCATAAATTCTGATATGTCGTGCTGTTGTTTTCATAAGTTTTTTTTTATTTCTCTTTTGATTTCTTCTATGAACCATTGCTCATTCAGGAGCCTCTGTTCAGTCTCCATGAGTTTGTATATGTTCTAGATATTCCTGAGTTGCTGACTTCCATCTTCACTCCACTGCTATTTGAGAAGATGCATGGAATGATTTCCATTTTTTAAAATTTGCTCAGACATGCTTTATGGCCTACTATGTGGTCAATCCTAGAGAAAGATCCATGTACTACTGAGAAGAATGTGTATTCTTCAACTGTAGAATGAAAACTTCTGTAGAACTATAGAGTCAATTAAATATGCTGCTTCCGTGCTGATTTTCTGTCTGGTTGATATGTCCATTGCTCATAGTGGGGTATTGAAGTCCCCATTACTATTGTATTAGAGTCAATGTCTCCCTTAAAATTCCTTAACATTTCTTTTATATAGCCAGTTGCCCTGTAATTAGGTGCATATACATTTATAATAATTATATCTTCTTATTGAATTAACCCCTTAGTCATTACATAGTGCACTTTGACAAGAAAATTAAAATAGTGAAAAATATAAATGAGTTGTAAGAAATAGATCCCAGTGTAAACTAACAATCAGAGAAACTTTAGTTTTAAAGTATATCATTCTTGGGCTTGTAATTTGATACAAGTGTAAAAAACGTCATCACTATATTTTATATTTAATAACAAATTTGTTTAATATTTTAACTTAAAACAGGATTATATTTTGGCAAACACTAAATAAACAAACCAATAGTACACAAATAAAAGAGTCAAGAAATGTATTCCAGCAAATAAAAAATAGGTTTAAAAAAAGCATTCAAATAAAGCAAGATTTAGAAAGAAATAAGCTTATAATCCTGAATACAATAAGAAAACATAATCTTTGTGAGACAGGCATGGTGGTGCAGTGGGTTAACCTGCTGTGTGGGGCACTAGCATCCTGTATAAGAGTGCTTGGTTTGAGTCCCAGACACACCATTCCTGGTGCAGTATCCGGCAACAGAACATGAAAGGATGCAAACAATGCTCCAATTCTTGGGTTTCTTCCACCCACTCAGGAGAACTGAATGGAGTTTATGGCTGCTGGCTTCAGCCTGGCACATCCCTGGCTGTTGCAGGCATACCAGTGGTCAAACCAGCAGATATACATCTCTGTCTCTCACTCTTTCTGTCACTCTGACTTTTAAGTAAATAAACCCTTTAAAAAAGACAAGTGATCTTCAGATACAATAAAAACAAAATATAGCATTACAAATTCAACAAGAGATGAAACAAAAACCACGTTTTTAAAGATTAAGTGTATACAGACTTTTTTTTTTTTTGACAAGCAGAGTTAGGCAGTGTGTGAGAGAGAGAGAGAGAGAGAGAGACAGAGAGAAAAGTCTTCCTTCCCTTGGTTCACCCTCTAAGTGAAGCTCGTGACATGGTCCCATGCCAAGCCATCACTCAAAACTTGTGCATGGTGACCCAGGCAGTGCCCTGGGCCAGTGTCTGCCTTATGGGCCAGGAATCCAGGAGGCAGAAGCTGAAGGCACTAAGATTGTCAACAGGGTCCATGCTCTGAAATTCCATCTCAGTGGCATGGGAACGGCCCATGATGGCCTTCCAGTAGTTCAGGGCAGCTGCAAGGCACTGTGACCCTGCCAGGTGCTGCCAGCAAATTCCCCAGGTGCAGGAAGTGGGTACTGCAGGCCTGGTCTCGGAGACTCCCTGCTCCCACTCCTCTCCATGCCTGCTACTGTCACTTTCCTCATTGCCAGAGGCTGTTTCCTGAAAGGGACTCATTGTTGTGTACCTGGCTGTTTAATTTTCTGGTTTTGTGTTGACTCTGAAAACATATGCTATGTTATTATAGGGACTTATATTTACTCAGAGTAACTGAAATACAGTTTGTAAAAACCTGGATGTTTATTTTAAATACAGTTTCACGATTTTAGAGTGTTTTATTTTATATGTTCAAGTATAATTCTGGCTAAATTTCTACTTTTGGACAAAAATATCCTTTGAAATTTATGTCTCCATAAATTGATATAATGTGAAAAGTGGGTTGTGAATGATAATCTCATTTCTTTGCTGTAGACATTGTTAAGCTCATAGAACCTGAGCATCTCAAATGGCGAAACCCTCCCAGTTCAGGAAGAGGTGGCACTCATTGTTTCTTGAAAATGTCTTCCAGACTTGCTTCCATTGCAGAAGAGAAGATTCCTTTTTTTTTTTTCTACATTTTATGCTTTCAGATGGGACTGTAGCGTTTGCTTTACAAATGCAGTGCTCCTGGCAAGAGCCAGTAGTGGGAGGATTGGAGAATTGTAAGATCCCTTTCCATGCCAATTTAGTTAAGTAGAAGTAAACAGGAAGGCAGATGGCAGTTGAGGAATTAGGCTGAAAATGATTTATTTCCCAAATGTAACAATGTTATTTGTTTATTTTTAGTAAAAGAACACGGAATTGACTCATGCAAATACAGTGCCTCTAATTTTCTAGATCTCCGTGGTGGGCTCAACATATCAAATTATAGTTTTGTATCAGTTATTAAGTGAGAATGCCAATTCACTCAATACGAATACAGAGAGTTTAGATGTTTGGTCTTTACGAAATAGAAATAAGTACAAGAAAAGTAAGCATTACATGTTAGAAGGATTTAAATCATTAAAACAAATCTAATGGAAGGAAGGGCCTAGTGGTGTAGCAAGTAAAGTCACCAATTGTGATGCCAGGATCCCATATGGGTGCCAGTTTGTGTCCCGGCTGCTCACATCTGCTCCAATTTCCTGCTAATGGCCTAAGAAAGGAGAAAAAAGGCTGCCCAGGGGTTGTGCCTCTGTCACACATGTGCAAGATCCTGAGGCAGTTTATGGCTCTTGTCTTTAGCCTGGCCCATCTCTGGTCATTGAGGACATCAGAAAGGAAAATCAGCAGGTGTAAGCTTTCTCTGTGTGTGTGTCTCTCCCTTACTCTCTTTCTGTAACTTTCAAATAAATAGAAAAATAGACCCTAAAAAAGGGATACAATGAGCAACAGTTATTTTTCCAATCATATTGACAATGCTTTATTGAAAGCAATATCGGGGTTGGAAATATGAGGTTAATGTTATTCTCATACATTATTGGTAAATGAAATGAATACATTCTTTCAAATGGTAATTTAGTAAGATATATTCAAATTTGAAACATAGAACCCTTTTTATCTTGTAAGAACTTCACTGCAATTAGATCCTACACAAAACACTGGACATTGTGAAATCATGTAAACACCTATGATAAGAACATTTCTAATGTATTCTATGTACTATATATAAAACATAATGGGGATTGTTCCTAGAAAATAACAGACTAGTTATGAGATTTCTGGGTTTTGTTTCTAATTCATGAAGCTCTAATTATGGACATTTAAATTAATTAATTGAGGGCTTGACTACAATGTTACATATTTTGTAAACATTTGTGAATGTTGGCTAAAACCTATTAAAACATATCCAAAGATCTTTAATCTTAACCTAGCGTTGGCAAACTTTTTTATAAAGAGCCAGGTAAAAAGTATTTTAGACTTTAGGGACCATAATGTCTCTGCTGTCATCTAAAAATATATGTAAGCTGTAGGTAAATAGATGGGGTTGTATTCCAATGAAACTGTTTACAAAAACAGAAATGAGCTGGAGTTAGCTCACAGGAGCTACTAATGAAGTAGTAGAATATCATGGATACATGTCATTACTCATTTTAAAGGTATTATATTCCAGGGTGTGCCACCACATGATTTTCAAGAGGGAATAAAA
>JADBBT010003566.1:0-11333 GCA_015711505.1 Sylvilagus bachmani | reverse complement strand
GAGCCAGGTGCTAGGTGCTTTTCCTGGTCTCCCATGGGGTGCAGGGCCCAAGCACCTGGGCCATCCTCCACTGCACTCCTGGGCCACAGCAGAGGGCTGGCCTGGAAGAGGGGCAACCGGGACAGAATCCGGCGCCCCGACCGGGACTAGAACCCAGTGTGCCGGCGCCGCAAGGCGGAGGATTAGCCTGTTGAGCCACAGCGCCGGCCTTGTGGCTTAATATATTATCTGTCCTAGAAAATGTTAGATGTGCTAATTAAAAGTGTGTCTTTTGGGTGAAATGTCTTTAAATGTCTCTTAGATCAATTTGGTCTGCATTATAGTTTAATGTTGATGGCGTCTGTTGATGTTTTGTCTAAATGATTATTTTTAAAAAATTATTTATTGGAAAGTCAGGATGAGAGAGATCTATCTCCCATCTGCTGGTTCACTCCCCAAATGGCCATATTGGCTAGGGCTGGGCCAGACTGAAGCCAGGAGCTAAGAGCTTTTTCCATGTCTCCCACATGGGTGGCCAAGGCCCAAGCACTTGGACCATCTTCCACTGCTTTCCCAGGTGCATCAGCAGGAAGCTGGAGCAGAATTGTTACAGCCAGGACTTGAACTGGCTCTCACAAGGGATGTCAGCACTACAGCCGGGGGTTTACCCACTGTGCCTCAATGCCAACCCCTAAGTGGAATGTTTTAAGTTCCTCACTATTACTATATTGGAGCTTATCTCTCCCTTTAGATCTAATAGGATTTATTTTATAAAATTGGTTGCAGCATCAGGTGCATATACGTTATAATGATTACAACTTTTCTTGAATCTTTCCCTTTTTAAAAAAGATTTATTAATTTGAAAGGCAGAGTTGGAGAAAGAGGGAGAGATACAGAGAAGTCTTTCATCCTCTGGTTCACTCCACAAATGGCCGCAATGGCCAAAGCTGAGGCAGACTGAAGCCAGGAGCCACGAGCTCCCTCTGGGTCTCCCCCATGGGTACAGGGCTCAATGACTTGGCCATCTTCTGCTTTCCCAGGCGCACTAGAAGGGAGCTGGATCAGAGGTGGGACAGCCCAAACTGCTATTAACACCCATATGGGATGCTGGCACTGTAGGCAGCAGCTGTAAAAATACACCACAGTGCTAGCCCAAGGCTCTGGATTTTTGTGTGTTGATGTCATATTCTGCAACTTTACCAAGCTATCTTATGAGTTCCAATAGTCTGTTAGTGGAGTCTTCTGATTTACCTATGTCATCTACCAACAAGGAAAATTTTACTTTCTCCTTTCCAATTTGAAGCTGTTTGATTTCTTTTTCTCGCCCAATGTCTCTGGCTAAACCTTATAGGAGCATATTAAATAGCAGTGGTGAAAATGAGCATGCTTGTCTGATTCTGGATCTAGTGGAAATGCTTCCAGTTTTTTCCCTTTGAATATCATGCTGGCTGTGGGTTTGTCATAAATTGCCTTGATTGTGTTGAGGAGTGTTCCTTCTGTACCCAGTTTGCTTAAGGTTTTCTATTGTGAAAGGATGTTGAGTTTTACCAAATGGTTTCTCCACATCTATTGAGATAATAATGTATGGTTTTTATTCTTGAGCTTATTTATGTAATGTATCACATTTATTGATTTGCATATGTTGAGCCATCCCTGCAAACCAGGGATAAATCCCACTTGATCTGGGTGAATGAGCTCTATGATCTGTTGTTGGATTTGATTAGCTGATATTTTGTTGAGGATTTTTACATCTATGTTCACCTGGGATATTAGTCTATAGTTCTCTTTCTTTATCATATTCTGGTTTTAAAATTAAGGTGATAATGGCCTCATAAGAGTGTAGGAGCATTCTCTCCTTTTCAGTTGTTTTGAATAATTTGGGAAGTTTTGGAATTAGTTCTTTAAAAGTGGTAGAATTCAGCATTGAAGCCATCTGGTCCTGGGCTTTCTTTGTTGAGAGAGTCTTTATTACTGATTCAGTCTCTTTCTTGGTATTGGCCTACTTAGATTTTCTTTCTTTTTCTTTTTTTTTTTTAAAGTTATTTAAGAAGTAGATCTACAGATGGAGAGAGGAAGAGACATAAAAGTCTTCCATCTGCTGTCTTAGTCAAAGGGTTCACCCAGAGGGCCACAATGACTGGAGCTGGGCCAATCCTAAACCAGGAGCCCCTCTAGCTTCTCCCAGTCTGCCACGTGGATGCAGGGGCCCAAGCACTTGGGCCATCTTCAACTGCTTTCCCAGGCCATAAGCATAGAGCTGAATTGGAAAAGGAGCAGCCAGGACACGAGGTGAAGGCTTAATCCCCTATATTTAGGTTTTCTGTACCTTCATGACTGTTTTGGTAGATTGTATGTGTCTAGAAATCTTTGAGTTTCTTCTGGATTTTCCAATTTGTTGGTATATAATTTTTGGTAATAATACCCAATGCTTCTTTTTGTTTCTGTGGTATCTGTTGTAACATCTCCTGTTTCATCTCATCTTATTTGTTCTCTCCCCACCCCCCTTTTTTTTTTTTGGTTAGTAGGGCCAATGATGTAATAATACTGTTTTTTCAAGGAATTATTTTTGTCTTCAGTTACAGAATTCAAGACATTTTATTCTAGCAGCACAGAAGGAGTGAGCACTCCCTCGAGTCTGAAGGACAGTTTTGGCGGGTGTAGATTTCTTGATTGCGTGTATTTTGCCTGTAATACCTTGAGTATATCAACATGCTGCTTTCTACCCTCCAGGGTTTCTGATGAGAAATACGATGTTGAACTAAGACTGAGATGATGATGAAATATTTCTTCTTGTGAATTCTCCAGATTTTAATATTATCCTTGATGGTATCTTGGGCAGCACACTTGGTTGTACGTGTCCTGATACCATTGAAGTTGTACCATTATTTTGAGACCTATAATTCAGAGATGAAAGAGAAAGGAATGAACTGTTTTAAGTATAGACATTAGGAGGTCTTCAAAACCCACAATTATTATGGATTTTAAATGAGAAGAATGCCATGGAAGTGTGTTACAGGATTTAGTTTGTCAAAAAATGAAGTAGCGTTCTGTGTCACCAACCGTAGCAGAAAGCTTGGGAGATTGTTGTGTTTGTTCACAAGTGTTCACTGTGGATCATCTCTGCTGTGACTGAACCGTTTCTTGCTGTGTTTATTGTGTTCTGCTTTGTTCTTTTTTCTGCCCACCCTTTTTTCTTTTTTCTTCTTTGTTTTCTTTATTTTGGTCATTTCCTCTTCATGTCCCTTTTCTATCCCCCCCCCACCTTTAAAGATTATATATATATACTCATATATATATTGATATATATTCATATATTCATATATATTCATATATATATATATGAAAGTCAGAGTTACAGAGAAAGGGAAAGACACACCGAGATCTTCCATCTACTCATTCACTCCCCAGGTGGCTGCACTGGCGAGGGCTGGACCAGGTCAAAGCCAGGAGCCGGGAGCTCCATCCCATGTGAGTGACAGGGGCCCAACTAAGGGGCTGGACTGGAAGTGGAGTAACTGGGACACAGTCTGGCACCTCTATGGGATGCCAGTGTCAGAGGTGGCAGCTTTACCCACTACACTGCTATATCGGCCCTCCTTTTTTTGTTTGCATTGTTCTTTTAGTTTCCTATTTTTTCCTCTTTGTTTTTCTCAATTTTTATTCTTTGTTTTCCCTATTTTGTACTTATTTTCCTTATGCATTTCTTCAGTTCCTTTCCAGTTTTTTTGGTTATTTCTTTAATTTCATGTCACTATTTGTGATTGTTTTCTTAATTTTTTTTTCATTTGAATCAGTTATAAGGAGTTGGCCAGCACAGAAGAGCCCAGGACCAGATGGCTGCACGTCTGAATCACACCAAACTGTAGAGGAAGATTTAACACCAACACTGCTCAGACTATTTCAGACCATTGAGAGACAGAACCTTCCAAACTCATTCTAGGAAGCCAGTGTTATCTTAATTTCAAAACCAGAAAAGGATCTAACAAAAAGAACTGTACATCTGTAATCCCTGATGACCATAAATTCCAAAATCAACAGAATACTTTGAAACTTTGTATTCTCCCATTTTTTATTTTTTTCTGCTTTTATTTCATCAGTCCTTTTTTTTCTGTGTGTTTTTTTATTTTTTTCTCTTTAAAAAATTTTTTAGATAGCATTAGTTTTTTTTTTTTTTTTAAGGTTTATTTGTTTGAAAGGCAGAGTTATGGAGGTGATTCACTCCCCAAATGACCGCAGTGGCCAGAGCCTATCTGAAGCCAGGAGTCTGGAGCTTCTTGCAGGTCTTCTATGTGGCTGAAGGGTCCAAAGACTTGGGCCATCCTCCACTGCTCTCCGAGGCCATAGCAGAGTGCTGGATCAGAAGTGGAGCAGCCAGGACTAGAACTGGCGCCCATATGGGATGCTGGCACTGTAGGCAGCGGCCTTACTTGCTACGCCACAGTGCCAGCCCTGGTAGCATTAGTCTTACTAAATAGAATTGTTGGTGTAGTTAGTGTAGTTAGTATCTTATGTTAGTAACGTAAGCATGCTACACTTAGTGGTCACTAGACTAATGGCATAGTGTAGTGCTGTGGTTCTCATTGATAATGACAGGGTTTTGAAAAATACTAGCCATGCAGAGCTAGCCCGCCATCTGTTAACTGGGACCCAGGTGGACATGACGGTCATTCAGAAAGATCCCCAGGACTGTGGCCTCCGGAGGATGTCCTTGAAGCAGTAGTAATGAAGGGCGTGAATTAGCCAAACAAACCTGCGGCTCTGCTCTGAAGTACACAGCAGACAGCATGTGTCGTCACGGCGCACGCTAGCACAGAGAGCTGCTGAGCTTTGTGACAGAGCACGGCCTCCCGCGGGCTGCGGCTGCCTGTGCCACGTCGGAGCAGCCGTCACAGGCGGAGCGCCGTTGCCGCCTCGAAGGGCGCGGTGCGTGGGACTTGGAAGTGGGCATTGTCCTGGATGCTGCTCTCAACATGACACCCGCTGCCTCTGCCTGGTCAAGGTCACCGAGGGGCAGGGGCCAGGCACACTGTGTGGCAGTGCCTCATATTGTGTTGAAATGTTCCAGGCCCAGAGTGCACCACTGCAGCCTGGGGCGGGTTCCGTGTGCCACAGTGACAGCGTTCCAGCATTTGATGGAGTTCGTGCCAACTGGTGCAGTTGCCGGAGTGCATAGTCTCAGGAAAATACCAGGTTCACCTTTACATTTGAAATTGAAAATTTGTAGAGAAGAATATTGACTGTCAGCCCCAGGGAGAGGCCCACGTTAGACTGTCTCGTGGGTCACTGTGGGCCAGAAGAATCCCCGAGACTCCATGTTGAGCCATGAAATCCATGGTTAGCCTTGTAAAGATACACGTCCATATGACGGTGCCATGGCCACATACCCATGCCGGGCGGCCAGGCTTGCCAGCAAAGACTGCACCGTGATGGCAGAGCCCAGGCCTGAGGCCAGGCGTGTCTTCACCATGTTCTCCTTCCACTGCCTGCTGCCTGAGGGCCCGGAGCCAGGATAAATGCTTGCAGTGGAGCTCCCGTGCCTGACGGTGCCCTTTCTGGCCTGCAGATGAGGAGTCCCAGCCCAAGCGCTGAGCAAGGCCCTGTGGCCACCTCGTGCACTCTCAGCCCCAGGAGCAGTGAGGAGCACTCGGAAGAAAACTTCTCCTAGGGAGCAGCAGAACAAGAAACTGCTAGCAAGCCTGGACCTGACATTGCCTGCAAGCAGAGCCAGGACTGGCAAGGGGCTGGCGGGAGGAGAGTGAACCTCCTCCTTCCCGTGGGGACGGTACGTCCTGCTGGCCCCCATAGCCAAAGTCAGGGGGATTGCTCGATGGGAGGGGCCCTCAAGCTGAGCTTGATGGGTTTTGTTTCATTTCAGCCTTTTGCTCATGATTCTCATGAATAAAATCTTGATTACACGCACAGATGGGGTCCAGTGTGACATTAGGTTGTATGTGCATCATGGAAAAATTCCACCGAGTTGACTGACAGGTGGCTTGCCCCAGAGAGAGATGTTGCTTGATGTGACGACTGGAGATTCCGAAAAGGTTGGTCTTGCAGAAACACAGACGTGCATGAAGGTTCCTAGAGACTGGAGGTGGAGGTGGGGAGAGGCTCACAGCCTGCACAGGAGGGGGAGGTTCTGAGACGCGTGGCACAGCAGGGAGCTCCTAGGCCAGAAGAACACGTCCTGCACCGTCCATGGAGAAGGCGGCCCTGGGTGCCATGTGCCCTGACGTCACACTGTGTGGGCCTGAGCAGGTGTGGACTCAGTTACAAGTGGGAGCCAGGCAGGAAGTCCATGCTGCTGGGTTCCCAGCACACCCAGGCAGAGAGCCGGGGTGGGCCAAATGCCTGGGGCTTCTCTGTGAGGCCTCAGGTGCTCAGGGCCCCTGGCAGCACCCGGCCTTCCACAGGCTCCTGTCAGTACTTGAGGTGAGCTGAGAGGAGGATTGGAGGCTGTCTGGGGAGGGGAAGGTCCCGCTGGCCCCATCTGGGGGAGCTGCAGAGATGGGGTCCTTCTCCCACCGCTGCTCTCCTCCATGTTTCGGGGGAAGGGAGGATTCTTGGTGAATGACCCATCTTCAAAGTCTGCTGCTAACATGGGTGCTCCCCAGTGTGCTCACAGCCCTGTGCTTGCCCTGCATCCTCCCAGCACAGGACTGGGCTGTGCAGGCTGCAGCTTGGCAGCGGTCGGGAGTACTTGGAGTGCATCAGGAAGGTCACAGGGAAAAGTGACTTCTGAGAGTTAGGAAGGTCACCCGCACTGGTGAGCAGCAGTTCACACTGGTCCTGGAGGATGAGGTCCTGAGCCCTCCTGGACCTGGGTGCCAGTCTCATAAGGTCCCATGGGAGCAGTAGGTCCTGCTGGCGTGTGTGCATTCTGCCCCTAGGTCCCTCACACGATGACAGCGTCCCGGGAACCGGACGGTGCTGGGAGTCGCAGAGGTGGCCCGAGCACAGCCTCAGGAGGCTTGGGGGTCACTTGCATGTGCAGTTGCGTTTCCTGTCGGCCTTTCCACGCTCATGTTTTCTCCTGGGAGTCGGGCCTGGAGCAGCCCCTCTGGGGTGCCTGACGCAGCTGTGTGTCCTCCAGCCCATGCAAGTGTCCGTGGTGCTCGGCGGTGGGCCAGAAGTCCTGAGATTCAGAACGAGCATTAGTGGCCAAAGACAGCAGCCCCGGGGGCTGGCAGCAAGGAGCCTTGGCAAAGGTGGATTCCGGGGTCCCGGTGACCCCGTCTTGCCATGTAAGCAGTGACTGTGTGGTTTGGGAAGCCCCGCCGGAGCCTAAGGAGCAGCCAGGAAAGTGCTCGGGCCCACCGTGTGCGGCATTTAATGTGCCATGGCTGCCAGTGATTGTGGCCAGTGATGGCCCTGGGGCCTCCCTTTCTGACAAGAGTGTCCCTCCCCCTGAGAGCAGGGCTGGAGGGAAGTGAGAAGCAGGCTCGGGCCAGGGTGGCAGGCTTGTCACTCCCCCCACCCCCGCCGTCCCTAGTGTGGGCCCCCGGTACCCGCTGTGCTTCTAATGCATGCCTGGCTACAGCCCCATAGGGGCAGCACTCAGTTCCTCCGACTTTTGGGACCCTCCCTCACCTGTTCCCACGTCCCCTTCCCTCCACACACACTGAGCCATCTGGTTTGCCACAGATACCAGGCCACCCCTGGACCCTTGCATGTGCAGGAAGCCCACAGTCCGGGCATGCAGCTGGGCTCCCCGGGCTTCCCGAGGTGTGTCAGCCCTCGCTGTCACTGCAGACCTCCATGTCTACCTGGGAAGATGAGGCCGGGCCCTAAGTGAGAACAGGGCAGAGTCACTGCTCCTGGTACAGAGAGGACGAGCCTCGTACCACCTGTGCCCCTCCTGTAGGAGCTCTCAGCGGCAGCTTCTGAATTAGGTGAGTGTAGCAGGTGCAGCCTTAGGAAACAGGAGGCCCCGTGATAGCCCCCTGGGCTGAGGTAGAAGCCCAGCCCTGGTTTCCAGGACAGCCTTGTATTCCTGCCTCTGACTCCGGGACTCTCCTGCAATGTCCCACAGTACAGCGGGGCGACACCGGTTCGCGAGCATCCTCGGCGTGCAGCCCCTTCTCCCGCCTCACCTGGGCCTCCCTTGAGCATCTTTGCTCAGGCATGTTTGGTGGTGATGAATGCCTTCAGTTTTTGCTTCTTTGGGAAAGTCTGTACTTCTGTTTGATTTACAACAGACTGCTTTGCTGGCTGCGTTATTCCTCATTGGCGGTTTTGCCTTGCAGAACAGGGAGCGGCGATGCACCTGTCCTGCTCTGTGAGCAGCTGTCTTCACAGGATTCGGGCTCTTGCCTTGCAGGTGGTGGAACTGCCCCCGTCTGTGCTACTGCTGAGCCTCTTACTCTCACAGATGCAGTGAGAATCTCCTCTGGTCCTGCCTCTGGGGTCCGAGGGCCTCCTGTGCTTGGCTGTCTATGTCTGTCCAGATGAGCAATGTTGTCAGCTACTTCCTTGAAGAGACTTGCTATTCCTCTACACCACTCATCATTTTGGGAACTCCCAAAGTGTGAATATTTGCACATTTAATGGTGTTCCTAAGGATTGGATTCAAATGCTGTCTTGATTCCCACATGTTTGTTTATTTTTGCCTCGCTGGGAATTTTCAAAAGGCCTGTGTTTAAGGTCAGATAGTCTTCCTTTTCTTTACCTAGTCAGTTGATGAGGCTTTCAACTGTATGTTATAACTTCTGAGTTCATTTCTTTTTTAAAAAAAATTATTTATTTGAAAGGCAGAGTTAGTGAGAGAGACGCAGGGAGAGAGTTCTTCCATTTCTGGTTTATTCCCCAAATGGCTGCAAAAGCTGGGGCTGGGCCAGGAGCCAGAAGCTTCTTCCTGGTCTCCCATGTGAGCGCAGGGCCCAAGGCCTTGGGCCATCTGCTGCTGCTTTCTCAGGTGCGTTAACGGGGAGCTGGATCACAAGTGGAGCAGCCAGGACAGGAGCTGGTGCCCAGATGGGATGCTGGCACTGCAGGCGGCTGCTGTACCGGCCACACCACAGTGCTGGCCCCTGGAATTGTTTTTGAGGTGTTGGATCACTTCACCCTCTGTAATCTGATGCTAAAGCACTGTTGTGTTCCCTTGGGGCAGCCTGTTGTCTACTGTCTGACTCTTCTTGTCTCCCATGGTGATGTTTGAGTGTCTGGCGGACCAAGCCCTCATTGATATCAAATGGCAGCTTCCGTGGGCGGAAGGCTTTGTCTTGAAGTGTGTCTTTGGCTCTTGGCTTAGATGGCTAGTTTAGCCTTAACTCTGTTTGACAGTGAAGCGTCAATCTTTCTAGACCTTCCACTACCGCTAATGGCAGTGGTACCAGGGATGTATCCCAGCAGCAGTGTGTTGTATCCCAGCAATGCAGTGTTGGGCCTTTGTGGCAGTGGCCAGGGTGGGGCGCCCACCAAATCCGGAGCTGCAGCAGGACAGGGGCCCAAGTCCAGCATGGCATGTGCTGCCCTTGGGGGGGGGCAGCACCCAGTCTGCAGCAGCAAGCACTCCTCCTAAGGTCCTGGGTGCCACACTCGCCCCACTGTGCTGAGCACTTCTACGCAGTGAGTGCAGGAAGAGCTTGGGCTGAGCCCTGGAGCCGCTGTGGCTGGGCTGGCTCAGTCTGTGAGGCTGCGGGCCCTGAGAGGGGAGCACGCAGGAGCTTCTGACTGCCAGGGCAGTGTGGATTCCGACAACGATCCTCAGGACGGCAGCACACTGCCACAGCCTGTGTTCTGGGCGCAAAGTGGGGAGAGGCAGTGTGAGCTCCTCCCACGAGGCGGAGGTGCTGTGGGGTTGCAGGACGCTCCCTTTGCTGGTCTCTCAGCCTCGATGAACACGGCCTCTCCTGTAGATGGATTGCACGTGCCTCGCCTCCCTGGGGCTGCGTCTCCTGGCTGTCTCCTCTGTGCTCTTTGCCCTGCAGTGGGCATCCCCCAGGCGTGGAGCCAGGGTCACTGCTCCTGGTGCACCGTGTTCCTCTCTTGACGCTGTCATCCCAGATTTCTGCATCCTTGGTCGCCCCTTGCTGAGTTCCAGTGCTCTCCCTGAAGAACTCGCCCAAAATGCAATGATTGACTTGTGTTTCTGGCTCTTTGTGGCAGAGACAAACCCTGGGCTCTCCGTGCTGCCATGTGGGAGAAACGAAGACTTTTCTGATACTGCCTTTCAACTCTGTTGTGAGTCCTACAAACAAGTAGTCATTGGGCCCCCAAGCACGTGCTGTGTCTGTGAATTAGCTCGGAGGAGCCAGGCATTCTGCAAGTGCAGCAGCTAGGCCAGGAGAGGGGCAAGCCCCTGTTCTCACGGCGCTGCGGGTCGGCCGTGCCCTGGAGGAAATACAGGGAAGGCTGTGGGTTTGTTCAGTGCTCTTTGCGCTGGAAGCCAATGGGTTTCCACAGTCCTTAAAGCAGGAAACAAAAATAAAGGATTGTGGGAATGAGTGGGGAGCCGGTTGGTTTGGAGAAGACTCGGAGAGTCCTGAACTGGGTGAGAGTCACTGGAATTTGACAGGCAAGGAAACAGAGTAACAGAGATCAGAAAAAGAGAGGGAACTCTGGTTTGCTGGCTCTCTCCCCAGATGCCGGCAGTGGCCAGAGCGTGTTGCATGGTTGGGCATCACCAGCTTGCGCTGCGATGGTTAGACTTGGAGAGCGAACAGACCCTGGGCCTGGGGTCTTGAACAAGGGGAGACATTTGGAGAAGTGGAAAGGGAAGCCCGTGTGTAAGATCCTGAGTAAGTGGGAGGTATTTGGGAAGCAGTGAGAGTGATCGTCAATAGGGAAGTAATTTGGGAAGCAGAGTCTGACGTTTAGAGAGCCCTCTCACCAGAGGGCCGTGTCTCCTAGGGTCGGACTTGGCGAGGCACTGAGAGCCTTAGCTGCTCTGGCCTGGGTGGGAGGAGGCTGTGCACTTAGCACCTCTGAGTGTAGAGACTGTGTTTCTGTAGAGCACTTTAAGTATTCCAGCTCGTAGCACTGCTTTTTCTTTCTTTCTTTCTTTCTTTTTTTTTTTTTTTTTGACAGGCAGAGTGGACAGTGAGAGAGAGAGACAGAGAGAAAGGTCTTCCTTTGCCGTTGGTTCACCCACCAATGACTGCCGCGGTTGGCGCACTGCGGCCGGCGCACCGCGCTCATCCAATGGCAGGAACCGGGTGCTAGGTGCTTTTTCCTGGTCTCCCATGGGGTGCAGGGCCCAAGCACCTGGGCCATCCTCCACTGCACTCCTGGGCCACAGCAGAGGGCTGGCCTGGAAGAGGGGCAACCGGGACAGAATCCGGCGCCCCGACCAGGACTAGAACCCGGTGTGCCGGCGCCGCAAGGCGGAGGATTAGCCTGTTGAGCCACGGCGC
>JADBBT010003565.1:0-11334 GCA_015711505.1 Sylvilagus bachmani | reverse complement strand
GTTTTCTTGCTGTTTCTGTGCAGAATGCCCTGTGATTCTCATGGAATATGCACAGAGTCTGTCAATGTCTCTGGGGCAGCACGGATATTTGAACAATGTCAAGTCTTACACGCATGAACATGGCTGCCTTTCCACTTTTGTGTACTTTCTCCAATGCCCATGATCGACTTTAGAATATTCACTACAGACATGTTTCATTGCTTGGTTAAATAGACTGACAGATTTTTATGTTCTTGGAGCTCTTGTGAATATGATTGAACTACTGATCATTTTCAAAGTTTGATATTAGTGAGTAAAGAGGTCTGTGCGTGGATTTGGCACCAAGCCATGTTGCTGAATATTTCTGTCATTTATAGCAGATTCTGGATGGAATTTGCACATGGTCTTGTATTCGACGTCACACTGTGTACAAGCAGGGATAATCTGACATCCTCATTCTTACTTGGTACACTACTCTTTGTCTCCTCTAGATGCTGTGACTGAGACATCGGGTACGATCATGAACATGAGTGGGGAAGGTGGACATCCCTGTCTAGGTCCACATCTTAGTGGACAGGCATTTAGCTTGCCCCAATCAGTAGTGTGTTGTCTTTGGGGTTGTCACGTGTCATCCTTGCAGCTCAATTTGCTGAAATGTTCATCATGCAGAGATGTGGAATTGTGTTGAGTGCCTTCTGCGTCTATTGAGATGACCATATGCTTTCTCTCCTTCATTCTGGTGATGTGACATTTTACATTTACTGACTTGTCCATGGTGAATCAACTTTGCACCTCAGTGATAAATCCCCCGTGATCATGGTGAATCTTTTGGATGTGCCGAATGACTACACGGGAAGTATTTATGACGACTCTTCAGTTTTGTTCCTCAGCGATTTTGCTGTCATTTGGTATTTTATTGTATTACTGTCTGGTTTTTGCATCAGGATAGTGCTCAGTTCAGAGAAAGCTTTGGAAAGTTCCTTCCTTTTTAATTTTTTGAGATATTTTAAGAACAACTGTTTCTACTGTTGCTTTAAAGGTTTGTTAAACTTTTGGTCTGAAGCCATCCATTCCTTGACTTTCCTTTGCTGGAGACTTTCAATTACTATCTCAGTCTCTACTCCTACTTGATCTGCTTGGGAATTGTATGTCTTCATGGGTTGCATTTCTAAGGTGCAATCGGCCCTTGGATTCACACATTTTCTCCAGTTTTCCAATGCCTTGTGTATAGTTTTTCAATACAGTCTATATGACATGCAGTTTCAATGTTAATGTCAGGCCTTCTTCCATTTGTTGGTTAACATAGCATTCTCACATTTCTTCATCTGTCAAAAAAAGACTTCTATTTCTCTGTTACTGACATCTTTCTAAGGCTCTATTTCATACATGGCTGCCCTGATGACTGGTATTTCTTTCTAACTACTACATTTGCTTTTGATTTATTCTTGATTTTCTAGTATCCTGAGTTGGATCATTACTTTGTTTATTTGAGCATATTCTCTCTCTCTCTCTCTCTCTCTCTCTCTCTCTCTCTCTCTCCCTTCCTCCCTCTCTGCAAGCAGTAGATTTTTGCTGTAATTTGTTTGCTTTGCTTCTTTTCTTTTTAAAAAGATTTTTATTTATTTATTTATTTGAGAGGTAGAGTTACAGATAGTGGGAGGAAGAGACAGAGAGAAAGGTCTTCCTTCTGTTGGTTCACTCCCCAGATGGCTGCAATTGCCTGAGCTGCATCAGTCTGAAGCCAGGAGCCAGGAGCTTCTTCCCTATCTGCCATGCAGGTGCAGGGGCCCAAGCACTTGGTCCATTCTATACTGCTTTCCCAGACCATAGCAGAGAGGTGGATTGGAAAGGGAGCAGCCGGGATTAGAACAGGCTCCCAAATGGGATGCCAGCAGAGCACGAGGAGGATTAACCCACTGCACCATGGGGTCAGTCTCTGTTTTACTTATTTTCTTTTGTCAAGAGCTTTTGGCATCTTTACATTTGCATTTTTCAAGAAAAAAACGTTTAAAATTCCCTTTGGATTTCCTCATGTCCCATTGGTCAAACACATGTTTTTGAATTTGAGTATATTTGCTAATGGAGTGTTCTACTCATTTTTTATTTTATTTTTTGTTCCATACTAATACAAGCTCTAGGACACAGAGCAGTGTCTTCATGATTCTTTTAGTAATTGTGTGTATGTACAAAAGAGATAACATTCATGCTGACATCACTTGTTTTGTGTTTCTGTGCAAAAAGCAAATAAGGGTGCAGGCATGCAGGAGCCCTGAGAGAAGCCAGCACCTGGGAGGCCCGCGTCCTGTGTCAGATGCCTGCTGGAGACCTGGCTCCTCCTTCTGTGAGCCTGCTTCCTGCTAATGGCCCTGGGAAGTAAGCGGATGATGGCTCAAGTGCTTGCTTCCCTGCCACCCACATGGTCCCCTGCACACGGGGATCTGGACTGCAGTATTGGCCTAGCCCAGCCCTGCCTGTGTGCTTATCTGAAGAGTGAACAGAAGATGGGAAGATGCAAGACCTCCCTCTCTGTCCCCTTCTCTCTCTCTCTCTCCCTCTAACTCTTTCTCTCTCTTTCCATTTCTCCCTCTCTCTCTCTTCCTCCCTCTGTCTCTTTCTCTCCCTCTCTCTCCTTCTCTCACTCTCTCCCTTACTCTCTCTCTCCCTCTCCCCCTCTCTTTCTCCTTCTCTCCCCTTCTCCCTCTCTCTCTCCCTCTCTCTAGCTCTAACTCTCATTCTCTCCTTCTCTCCATTTCTCCCTCTCTCCCCCTCTCCCTCCCTTTCCCTCTCTCTTTCTCTCTATTTTCCTCTCCCTCCCCCCCTCTCTTCTTTCTCCTTCTCTCCCTTTTTCCCTGTCTTTCTCCCTCTCTCTAGCTCTAACTCCATTTCTCTCCCTCTCTCTCTCCCTCTCTGTCTCCCTCCCTCTCTCTCCTCTCTCCCTCTCACACATACACAAAGATACATATACACAAACAAAAACATACACATACCTGCAACCACACACACACACACACACACACACACGCATACACACATACCTTCAGGATCGCTGCCTGCTGGACTCACCTCAGCCCTCCACAGCTCCAACCTCAGTGTCCACCCACGAGCCCGTGGCCCTTTGTGCCTTCAGCGCCTGCTGCCTCTGGCCCAGGGCCTGTACCCTCTGTTGTGTGTGAAAGACAAGTGGCACCCCCAATAGCAGCAGTCATGTGTGCCCTGGGCTCTGGGAGCTCCTCCAAGGCCCCTACGGTTCCCATAGCCCCAAGCAGGCTCCAGGTGACACCTTCTAAACCCTGGCATCTGGGTACTGCAGGTCTCAGACTGGAAGGAGGTTTGTGACCCAGACTGAGTTCCTGCTCAAGGCCTGTGGCCAGCTGTCCTCCCTCCTCTGCCCCCACACCCCAGCTAGGAAGGCTCAGCTCCCCTCAGCCATCAGAGCATTTCAGAAGCAGACAAGAAGCACCCGCCGCACCCCAGAAGGAAAGGAACTTGGTGTGCTGTCTGGGGTGCTCCTCCTCTGCAGTGGGACTCAGACCTGCTACTGAACATCCATGACCTCTTACTGCTGTCTTTTCCCATCTCCTGGGGGAACACCCATTGCCCAGGCCCCCTCCTGCCCTCCTGTCCCTATTGGCACAAAGTGAAGGCCTGTGGGACTCAGAGAAGCAGGTACCCCTCTCAAGGCTCTCGGGGGTGGGGGTGGGGCTGTTGACTCAACAGAGGTGAGAGTCCCCCATTCTCCTCCAGGACAGGTGCTGCCTCACCCAGGACCCCATCCTAAGTCTTCTCTAAACTCCCCCTCCCAGTTCACATGCTGGGCCTGAGTTCCCTGCTGGTTCTGTCTTAGCTGTCCACGTCCCAGCTGCCCAGAGTTGCTAAAGTAGGTGCTCGCCTGTCACCCCGCACCTGCTCCACACTGCCCATCTCAGCCTCTGCAGGGGCTACTCATTTCTCTGACACCAGTTAGAGGGGCTTTGGTGTCAGTCTCAATGGCCGTGGCACACGAGGGAACCCCTCCCCAGGACCTGGCTCAAGTTCCTGCGCACAGGATGCCGTTTCTTGGTGGGAAGACAGCAAAACTCTCACAGCTTCCTGGATCTACAGGGCAGTGGTGACAAAGCCCTGAGCAACACACGGAGCATTTGTGATGGAGGATGTGGGTGTCTGAAGGAATACCAACGTCCCTAAACAGAGATCCAATCTGAAATGAGACAGGGACAGTTCTATAGGTGATTACACCATGGATTAGGCAGGCAGAGACAAGACTGCACTGGGAGACCGATGCTCTGGACAGAGGCAGCGTGAACACAGAGGATTTGAGATGCACAGGCACTGGGGTGGACCTGTCCCAGGAGACTGAGGACAATGGGGAGAAACCTACTCGACACTGCGTGCACAGCTAGGATGACTCCCAGGCCAATCACACCATGAGCCATATGCCCCCAGTGGCCCAGGACCCAGGCTGACCTCTCACCCTGGCCGTAGGCCCCTTCCCAAGCCATAACAGTTGTCACAGTCACGCCTCCCATCGGGCCTTCTCTTACAGAGGGTTCTGTGCCTCAGGTTGGCACAGCTGTGCCTAGTGAGGGGTTCGAGCCCCCATCCCTCTGTCCTAATGCTCAGTCACTCTAGTGTGGAATGGGAGACTTGGTTGGGATTAGCCCAGGGAGGCCTAAACTCATTCTGCATTCAGGAAAGGAGAGTTTACTCAGAAGAGGAGGAGAATCACAAGCCCAGGAACACTATTTTAGAGAAATTCCCAGAACGTCTCCTTCAAGGAGCTGGGGACAACTTCATTAATCCTGGCATGAGCGGCTCAGGCCTCGCCCTGCTGCTGACCAAGGTCTCCAACTCCAGGCAGAGACACGGGCTCCTCTGGACACCTAACACTGATGAAAGAATGTGCGCCTGCAGCCGGGGGATGTGAGTGATGCTGACACACTGCAGCTTTCCACGCCATCTGTTGAACAGTACAGGCTGTGCAGATGATATATTGGTGGTGTCTAACAGTGGTCGAGTCGGAACCCTCTGTAACTGACAGAATAGCAGCCGTCGTGGCCATCCTGAGCACCTTCACCAGAGACCTCTTGGCTGTGTGTGTCACGGGCAGTGCAGTTCCCGTACAAGCAGGAGCCTTCTTCACTGCATGGGGTTCCGTCTTGCAGGTAAAATCATGAGGGCATGTGGAATTGACCCCGACAGTACTCTGGAAGGTCACATATGCTCAGGACGGTTTGTAGAGTCTCAACAGCAGGGGAGGTGCAGTTTGTGCATCCCTGCTCATTACTACAAACACTTCCAGGTGTGAACTCACAGGCGGTTTTACAGCATTGGTTGACATAGCGCTGCTTGAAGGAGCCAAATCACATTGCTCCCTTCCCCCCAACTCAGCATTTCCCAACATTCCCATAGTAGGCTTTTATTGTAGCATTCACGGTGCCCTGTGAAATAGCATCTATATGCAGTATTCCCAAGTATCTGTTGAAAATGAATGAAAGTGCAGTTGCTGAAGGAATCTGTTACCGGAAGCTCTCTGTCCATTCATCGTAGGGCACACCCACGACTATCGCCTGTAATTCTGTGTTTGGAATAGCTGGTATTAAATAATGGCTGTGTTGGTAACCCTCAAAGATAAAGGCACGAATGGTGCGCATGGAATTCACCATAGGTTCAAACGTTACCCGGTCTGTGATTGTTGGAAGAATCATTTATAAAGAGAATTCTGAAAATAAACATACAACGGACTCCCAGGAACCTGAAAATTGTTTGGTGTTCTACTGGATTTGCTTGTTCATATATGGTTAATAAAGTAACATAAGCCCCACCATGAGGAGTTTGGTAAAGCTGTCAACATGTTGAAAATATGTATCACAAACACAGCACACTTCTACACATTGCTGAGTATGTGAAACATGTCGTTAGTAATTTGAACATGAGCTTTCGAATGGAATCTGTGGGCATTGTACAGCACAGGGGAGACCCTGGGAGCCACAGTGCCATTCACCTCAGAGAAGAAGGGGCCACACCCTCCTGGAGTCCCAGGATATTCGTGGGCCCCGTGGTATGTGGTCGGCCACTAGCTGAGAAACACCGTGTGCAAACCTTGGGAGTCCCTGAGGGGTCTGATTTTATAGGCAAGGTCATGTAGGGTCATGATGCCTTCCAGGCCCCATAGCAGGTGTCAGTGAAGATGGTGGATAGAGGTAGTAGCAGTCTGTAGGAATGTAGGGATAGTCCATCCGCAAGGCTCCTTGGTCATCCTGAGTCATCATTAGCAGGTGTTCGAGCCAATTAAGATTCTTACTCCGCATACAGATGACGTGTCTTTGGCCCCCAAAACGCAGGCTGTAGGAGAGGCAGACTGGCACCTGAACACCTTTCCCTGGTGCAGCTCCTTCCTGGGAATCACCACCTCAGACGAGACGTAGCGTCATGAGAGGCGGCCAGGGGAGCTCTGATCCAGTTCCAGGAGCACCAGAGCCCAAGCAGGAACAGCGTGACCGATCCCTCTGCCAGCACCATGGCCCAGCTCAGGGACATGTGTCCGAGGAGCCGGCTTAGAGAGAGTATCTGCAGAGAGCCAGATCTGAACCATCTGCTGTGGCCTCCTCTCTGCCAGGGGACAGTGACAAGGACAAAGGGCCTCCCTAGGCTTCCAGCAGCTGAGGGGATTGGGTAATGGAAGCAGGGCATGGCAGGGGTGGGCATTATGTCATCTGAGCTCCAGGGGGCTAGGGTCAAAGGGCACACTGGGGAGTGCTCATCTGGAGGGGAAAAGGTATAGGGAATCAGGCCTGGGCCTGCACCTGACCTGTTCAGTTTCCTCTCTCGCTTTTTGAATATGAGAAATGTATTTATCACATTGCAACCACCAATCTGAGAGCTGTAGCCCTGGGTCAGATGATGGGGACTGACATTTCTCCTTGTGGGGACACATTTCCTGCATCCTTGCTGTGTGGAGCAGACAGTGTAAATATCACCTTTGGGTGCTGATTGCTCTGCTCTCTGAACACACGTGCTGTGCTCGGGCTTGCAGGTAAGCTGTCTGGGAACACGTTGATCCTCTTGGTTCTTGTTGGCAGCTTTGTTGTGGCTTAGCAGATGACAGCAAGCACAGGGTTACTTTTCTCCTGGATTGTGTAGGAGATAATCAGAAGGAAAATTACAGTGCCCTGCACACCATCAATATTCCCCTTTGCTTTGGCAGTGTGCTCACTCTGTACTTGCTGGGAGTAAACAGTGTCTGTCAGGTGGGAGCCCAGTACAGTGCATACATCAGGGAACACACAACCCCAACTTCTTATTCTGCATCTGAGCTTCAACATGAGAGACACAAGAGGCACCATCATTCTTGCTCTGACGGATGCCAATAGGTAAAATGACCTGTATCAAAACAAAGACGTCCTGAAAGATAACTGTAGAGAATCACGGAGGAATCATATTTTCTGTGTCATTACCTCTGCTACCAAACACCAGAGGACACTGTGTCCAACCAGGGTCCTGTCCTCTCTGAAGTGCACATCCCCAATTGCTGGCTATGTAGGAGCAGCACATGCAAATAGGACCTCTCTCTGCCCATGAAAACCAGCCCAGCCCTCACCCTGCAGCTCTGCCACAGGAGCTCCAGCCCCAGGACTCCCAGGTGTCCACTCAGTGAGCGCACTGAACACAGACGCTCACCATGGAGACTGGGCTGCGCTGGGTTCTCCTGGTTGCTGTGCTCAAAGGTAATGATGGAGAACGTGGGGCATTGAGTCTGGAAGAGTGTGTGAGTGAGAGACACAGAGAGTGTGAGTGACAGTGTCCTGACCATGTCGTCTGTGTTTGCAGGTGTCCAGTGTCAGGAGCAGCTGGTGGAGTCCGGGGGAGGCCTGGTCAAGCCTGAGGGATCCCTGACACTCTCCTGCAAAGCCTCTGGATTCACCTTCAGTAGCTACCAAATGATCTGGGTCTGCCTGCACCCAGGGAAGTGCTTGGAGTGGATCACATGCGTTCATCCTGATTGTGGTAGCAAATAGGACACACACTCTATGAATGGCCGATTCTCCAACGACAATGCCCAGAACACGGTGTCTCTGCAAATGAAGCTTCTAACAGGAACCTGTATTCCAGTGCGAGAGACACAGTGAGGGGCCCTCAGGCTGAGCCCAGACACAAACCTCCCTGCAGGGGCGCGCAGCTCCACCAGGGGGCACACAAGACACACTGAGCGCAGATTCAGGTCATGCACAGGCTCAGAGTGAGATGAAACCCTGGTTTCCTGTTAGGGAATTGGGGTTTCCTCTCCTGTAGCATTTTGAAGGAAGAATTCTACTTTTATGAATCTGTCCCTTGCACTGACATCACTGATGCAGAGAAAGTTTGAAATAAAAGGAAGAAGTCCTAAATGGGCAATTTTGCTTTCATGAATAACGACAGTGGTCACCAGATCAGAGATGTGGGAATCTCTGAGGACCTCGTGAGTCTTTTCCAGTCTGACTCAGGAGTGTCCCCAGGGGACTGCCAAATTTAGGACAATTTTGCTTTCTCCTTTAGATCCTGGAGACAGCTGAGCCAGGGTCATTCATCTGCTAACATCAACTATAAGTCACACAAACCCCATCAAAATGAGCATTGTACTAATGGGGAAAACATGCTATTTTAAACTGTGGGTGATCCACAAACAATTTCCACAGACTTTATACCCAATCTCCATTTCCCTATAATCCTGGAACAGTCTGTGGTCCCTGTGTGAACGTCACAGCTCTCAGGAATGTACTTGCAGCTCAGCTGTGTCTCAGGCTGAGCTTCTGCAGGCCCCTGGGAAGCCTACAGGGACTTCCTCATCCTCTAGGTCCTGGGACCCTCCTGTGGGGCTCCTGTCTGAACTCAGGAGGGAAATGCGCTGGACATCAGCAGTCAAGATCATAACTGAGTGGAAAGTGTTGGGTGTGCACTTCCAGCTGATCTGGTTCTGCTCCAGTGTCGTGGGACCCTCTGCACCTGCTGTGGTCCAGCAGAGCAGAAAGTGGGACACACAGTGGCTGTGCACTCTGGGGCTGGAGTCCACATCACGGGGAGCTGTGTCTGTGGCTCCAGCATGATGACCAGTGTCCTGAGGCTGAATCCCAGCTGCAGGAAGAGCCAGTCCCAGAGATCATTTGTCCAGAGTCTCTGTCTCTACTCCATGTCTGTGATGACTGGGGTCACCAATCCATTTGTGTTCTTTCATCAGTATTAAGAGAGAGACACATAGGTTGCATACAGAGCGCTGGATAGAGCCTATTTACATGATTTCCCACACCCTGGAAGACAACAATGATGGATCTGTTACGAGGCCCCATCACCAAGGTAGGAACACTGATGCAGTTCCCTGCTCCTGGGTTCCAGCTGCCAAGGCTTGAGTACACTGGCCTTTATTTATCATCTCCATAAAACATTGGCAAGCACAACACCAGTATTCAGAAAACTGAATCTTCACCATTGGCCATTTTTGCCATTTCAATTTCATAAATATTTGATAAAAATAATTGAATATAGACATATGAGGTATTTTCATACGTGTTGACAAAATGAATGTATATTGATTCGAATTATGAAGTCAGTGTTATTGACATGCTCATCACAAAACCACATATTCCCATGGTAGAATGTCACTTGTCTCCTGTTTTGGAGTTCTGTAGACACAATATTCTCTTAACTGCTGTCACCATGCTGTGCAGTAGATCCCTCAGTTTGTGGATCCTGTGGGACTGAAATGCTACCTTGCTCCAGTGTCTCCTCTGTTCCTCCCATGCTCAGACGTTCATCTTCACCATTGTACTTCTGCCTGTGTGACTTCATCCTTTTATCCCACATAGGTAGCATCACATATTATTTGTCTTCTTGGCCTGGATGGTTAGCAGAGTGTACTTTTACTGACATATTATCCTGGGTACATTATTCTCCAGAATCATCTAAGTTGTCTAAAATGCAGAATTTCTTACTCTGTAAAGTCATATAAATTACAAAATTACATTCCTTTTAAAATGTAATATTGTCCACTTATTCCATTATCCATTCCTTCTTCCATGAAAATTTATCTGGATTATATGTGAATGCTTGAGGATGATGCTTGCACCTGGGTTATCATCTCTCTCTTCCTGCACAAGATTTGTCAGCTCTGGTATGTCTGAAAATACTCATTGTAACAGGAGTGATGGGATGTCCCATGGTTCTTCTAACACGGACATGCATGATGATCTCAGATTTAAAGCATTTATATACGTTTGCCTTTATTTATTTTCTTTTAAAATTACAGATATACTTTTACCTCTTTTAAAACTTGTATTTGTGTACTTTTCCAAAGAGACAAAGAGTCAGAGACTGACAGACAGTGATCTACTGAATTGTGGGTAACTTTCCAGATGCCCATAGAAGCTGGAGTTCGGTCACATCATAGCCAGGTGCATGGAATTCAGTACAGGTCTAACAACATAGGATTAATTCACATGGGATTCAGATTCTTGTACTGCCTCCCAGAGTGTGCATTGGCAGGAATCTGAAATTGAACCAAACTAGGGCATAAACCTAAGCATCCTGATATGGCAGGCAGGAATCCCACAGGCTAACTCCAGTGCTGCTCCTATCACCTCCTTATCAGTCACTGCAGGTATACAATGGACTGCTTCCCCTGTGATTCAGTGGCTTGAGTTCATTCAACATTAGGAAATAGCCTCCTAATCATATGTATAAATTATTTTAAGTATCTATTTATTTTATTTGAAAGGCATAGTAATAGCTCGAGAGGAAGAGACCAACAGATGGAGAGAGAAGCTTCCGTCCACTGGTTCACTTCCTGAATGACTGCAAAGGCTGACAGCTGAGCCTGAAGCCAGGAGCCTGGAACTTCCTCCAGTTCCCACGGGCTGGAAGGAGACAAACCCTTGGGTCAGGTAGACAGTGATCACCGTTGCACTGCCTACCTCTGTGAGTTCAAGCCTGTGGACTGCATATATAACTAATGTCACATACTATGTGTCCACATGATGCCTGGATTATTTCAGTTAGCACATTATGCTCCAGGCTGACCCACGATTTCCTAATGACAGAACAACCTCCTTCTTCATACTGAATAATATTCCAGATCAAATGTAACATTATCCATTCACTGTTTCATATGCACTTGCTTTATTGTAGACTGAACTACTGTGAACAAAGCTGCAACCTGAACACAGGACTGTGGGTGAATTGTGACACAGTGACTTCATACCCAGTGCTTGACCTGAACTCAGAGTCATGGTTACAGAACAGGGAAGAGGGGGACACAGGGCGGCTGACACCAGGGCAAAAAGCACCACTCACAGGAAGGAATAATTCTGCTCCACACCACAGTGGGCC